>JANIJG010002738.1:0-45411 GCA_024611175.1 Megaceryle torquata | reverse complement strand
GTATTTTCCTTGCATCAGGGCTGCATGCCTGATGGGATTTCTTGATGTGGGTATGAACACAGGACTGCTACAAGGGACTTTGCTTTTTTTTTTTTTTTTGGCTTTTTTAACAAATCATTGAAAATAAGGACCCTGAGGTCACCAAATCCACCCTGTGAAAGTTCAGCTGTATCTATTCTTGATGGATGTTTATCTCGTGAGTAAAGGCTTCTGTGATTCTTCAACCTTCCCACAGTTATCTGTTCCAGAGGTCCATCATCCTTGCTGTTACATGTTTGTCCTTAAAGTCTAACTGAACCGTCCTTACTGCAAATTTAAGGCCATTGTTTGTGTTGAACCCACAAGTACATTTTAAATATTGCAAAATGCTACTCATTTCTCTCTTGGTAAAAGCAGCTTAAAGTAGAGTGCAGTGATTACTACAGATGATACTCTGGTTTAAACATACCTGTATAATATTTTTCCTATGGTTATAGCTTCAAATTCATTATGACCCCCAAATCCTTGATGGATAGAGGGATACCAAGTCAGATCATTCCTAGGCTGTGTTCATGTCATTAATTTCTTCAACGTCTGTGACACTCTGTCGGATTCTCTACGTTGTACCACAACCTTTTTCTAAATACAAGTGGTCTTTTACTTAAAAAAATGGTCTTATACCACTTCAACTCACCAGGATCATTTTGAATTCTTATTCTGTTCCCTGGCACACTTCTTATCCATCCCAATTTAGTATCATAAGCATATTCTCCATCTCATCATCAAAATTATCAATTAATAAACTGTAGTGTGCCTGTCAGAGGTGAGGGCTAACAAAGAATAGTTGCAAATTGACCCACTGTCTCTCTGCCGTTCCCTCTCTTCTCTGTTCTGTTCTTTCCCTGAATCATTTTGCAGGAAGGTCCTCTTTAAGACTTCCCTGTGCACACAATTTTCATACACCTAGTCACTGACTAAACTGGGAAGAGCTGCTCTTTATAACTTATTCAAGGCTAAGTGTCTCAGTCATTGAAGAACACTCCTTGATCTCACTGCAAAGCACCGAAGTAGTGAATCTCTCTCATTTCAGGATAAAATCACAAGCTGTTAGAAATTAAAATCCACTGTGATTTGAGGTTTAAAGTTCAAATAAATTTTGCTCTTTCATTCTTCTGAACACCTTGGGGAGTGATGCATTCAGTTTTGTCCAGCACCCAGCTTACCTATGTCTTAGTTTTATTTCTGTCTTCTGACCATAAACATAATCCTGACCAACAAAAAAGAAGCTATCACCACTAGCAAAGACTGGATTGAGAATTATTATAGTAATCAAATATAATGAAGTTAATGAAAATAAGACTTGGAGAGACTATTACACCTGAGTTACAGCGAGTGATTAAAGCTGAGATACAACATTCTAAGAATTTGCGTTGGGATGCACCAGAATGGGTTGCCCTTGGAAACTTCTAACACCTGAAATGTTAAGTTCTAACTTCTGCCATTTTGTCATTTCTAGTGAAAATCAGCATTTTTCTTGGAGCTTTGGCTCTTGAAGTCACACTATGGTCCCCATTTTTATTACTAAACAAGAAATTTATGACTTTTGATTATAAAGATGAGATTAAAATGTAGCCAAGCATATTTCAAAGACTCAAAAATATAAATATGAAATATAAGCATCCCGTCTTTAAAAAAACCCAAAAAACAAAAAAAACCCACACCCACAACACACTAAACACAACAACAACAAAAAACAAAGCCAGTTCCACCAGCTTGTGAAGAAATCCCATTATTTGGGTGAAATCTAGGTCATGATTTTTGAGTCCTTGGGCTTAGCAGCATGATTTTTGGTCTATAGGTCAAAATGGAGCCTGCCATCTGCACTTTGGTAATTCATTATCGTTGTTGAAATCACACAGGGCAGTATAGTAACTGCCTAAAGCAAAACAAAACCAACCTAAAACACTTCAAGATACTACAGTCATTATATCCATCTGTTTAGCTATTCATAAACTAGTTAGCTGAGATACTCAACACATTCTGGAGGCAGTAACTTGCTGTTCCTGTTTATTTTTGCAGGTGCCCTTGAAGCAAGTTAAAAAATCAAAATGGCAGACGGTTGAGAAGGGGAGAATTTGTTTGCTGCACACAGGGAAACAGTAGGTCCCTTTCTCAAAGCCTGAAAAGTGATACATAAACAGCAGTGAAGAATTTCTGGAGTTGGCTCAATTAATTTTGACACTTTGGGGAATACTAATTGAGCGTTCAATAGCTTCAACACTGTGGGAGTGGGGTAAGCCAATCCAGGAAAACCATCAGCCACGGGGAAACTAATTTCCTGTCTCAAACTTATTGTTCCTGTATGTCAGAGGCGATCCCAAGAGATTCTGCTTGTTGCTGACACATTCCAGAAATCATTTCATCTTCTCAGTACTTTTTTTTTGTTTGGGTTTTGGTTTTTCGGGTTTTTTTTTTTTCATTTTTCTTCTTTTCAATCAGCAGAAGCAGGCATGAGAGTCAAGTATCACAGGGGCAGAAAAGAAAACTTAAGCCTATAAAAAAAATGTTGAGAAAAGAGTCAAGATAGCCAAGAAATATCAAACCTGCTGGTTTCCACTGCCTTTGGAGTGCTACACTGTCCATGTACATAAGTGTGCACTGGCACGTATCTGCAAAAAGATTATTTACTTCATCAGTGTCTCTGCTGATATGAAATAGAGTAGCTCTGCTGAACTGATTAGAATTATTTGTTAGATCATGGATGCTTAGTTCACTACAAGACAAAGAGATAAATGGCCCTTGGAACATGAGGCTATGAGATAAATATTGCTAGACCTCAGCTACAGCACTCTCAGCTTCTACTGAAGATGTGACTACCCCATACAGTGAGGATGTGCCAGAAGTAGCCTTATTCTTCAGCTTCATTTGAGAAACTATCAGGAAATGAAAGAACTACATTAGAAGTTGGACCTTTCCTGTTCCTCATCAGAAAAACCTCTCCCAAAACAGCTTTATATGCCTGTCTCTGAGAGTATGAGTGAAAACCCTTGACAGCCACAGGCACTTTTCACTACGCAGACATTATACCACTGAACATGCAGAACAAACAACAGGCATCTCCTAGATGCACTTCTCTTTGTATGTTAAAAAGAAAACCACACGATTACCATATCTGCATAATTCTTTTAAAAAACTAGTCTCTCGATGATTTCAAAGACATTGCTTCATCTCCCTCCCATTTCCTGCAGGGATATTAGCGTCATCTGGAAAATCTAAGTCCACCTGACAACAAATATTCTGGTGGACCTAATATCAGCAGAGCAACAGCTTTCAAATACTCTCTGCACTTTTTGGTTAAGAAATCAGGATTAAAGATTTACTATGTGTTTCTCCACTAAAAGCTTATACTTTAATATTTTAACACTTCTAAAATTGTGTGCCAATAGTATCACATCTGTCACTGGCAACAATATCCATTCTACCAGTGGCAGAATTCAGCTATGGGAGAACCTACTGTGATTCTCCTTGTGTTGTGGCAGACTGACAGTAGGTCATAATTTCTTGCCTACTAGGTATTTTCCCCAAAATTTCAACACATGAAGCTATTCCTCACTTCTTTACAAAGTTTACTAGTCCTGTCATCACCATTACCCCAGGATCTCACATTAATTACTTTATCCTCACAGCACTCCTTCGTTAGATGCCAGATTTTCCATAGCGCTCAGACTCAAATTTTTGAGCGCTCAACACCTAAATTGGAGCCAGATTTTCAGAAACTCTGGGTTTTCATTTAGGTTCTTAAAGAAGGAGCAAATTTTCCACAGTTCCCAACAACCTTTGCAGCAGTTCCCACTGCCCAGATTGTGTAAGAAGCTGAGGATTCATTATGCTAAACTTCTTGTCTGCACATGAATATTACATTTTGGTGCCTTAATAGGAGGTGATTTCCTTGTAAAGTCTGGCTGTCAGAATTGGAGGCTGAGGTCTTTTCAAAATCTGTATTCCTGTTGTAAGATTACCATTATTTTGCAGAAGACAAGCTGGCAGAGAGAGCGAGACCCCTGTGCACCAGAGCATTTTCGTAACAGGTGGAAACGAAATCAGGATTCAAGCTTTCAAGCCCTCCATTTCTGTCTATGCATGTTCTTGCACACTGGCCTGCACTATGGTTTGCCTATAACAGCATATGTGTTCAGCTCCAGTGAGAACTGTATGTTAGTGGTGTGTGAGTGAGGTGGGCCTCAGCTGAAATGCAAGCTGAAAAGCATCCTGCATGATGGCAGAGCTGCCGTATGTGACATAAGGAATGAGACAGAATTAAGCAAGTTCCTAGAAAACTGCAATCTAACACTTTTTCTGCCTTCTTCCTACTCAGAGGAGCTGAGAAAAACAAAGACATAACTGACTATCTATGCTTGCATCTCAGATCAAAGAAATCCATGGGGGGCCAGGGGGGGGAGTGATCTTCTACACTAATTACAACCTTTTACTGAATACTGTTTTACAGCTTGAATACCATGCACTGTGATGTAGATTCATCCATTGCAACTCCATGAGCCTGTGAGGTGCATGCCATCTGCAAAGGGTTCCTGCTCAGGACAGTCACAGAACAGAAGAAGCCCACAGGACTGAGTGAGCTGGTAAATCCACACAGCACAAGTATATAATGCTGAATGACATAGAAGCAGAAAGCAATATTGGGCAAAGTCCTCATTATTTACACTGATCACTCATCAGGTTGCGCTGGCTTTGTTTTGGACCATGATAGCTAGTTCCCTCCAAGACAAATCTGCTTCAACAGAGTTAGCCCTGGGCACTTTGGTGACACCAAGTCTCAGGACTAAGAACCAGTCTTTGCATCTATTTGTCTATTTTGTGTAGCAGTACAGACATAGCCACAAAGCCTAAGACAAACAGCCTTGCCAAGAAACAAGGTTAATTACTCTGAGCATGCTTATATCCCAGATACTGTTTTACTTCTCTTTCCTGAGTGATCACATTCAGTGATCATTTGGTGAGATGTCAACTCACTGTTTCACATGGAGTAGACATGCCTAAGGCTGAAATCCCAACATAGCCATACTCAAAGCAATGGTAAAAGTGATTTTGGAGGGGCAGGAGTATGGATCAAAGGAAAGACACTACAATTTGTTAACTGTTATGAATACTTAGTAAGACACAGGAGACAAAACTTATTGTTAAGATACCATAGACTCCTTCCCCTCTTTGAAAATGTAGGCAGAGATAATTTTCAAGCATTCCTATTTAATCTCTGGCAATTGTAAGGTGCTGTATTTTTTGCTTTTAGTAAAGGTGGCTCCATTTATAAGGGACCAAAGCAAGAAAACTCACAGTTGTATTAAGCACCAATAGTGTGACCAGAGAGTGGTGGTTGCTCATCATATATGACGGCTGAAGCATGTTTCAAGGTGGGTTCAAATTCCCAAACCCAAAGTGGTAGTACTTCAGTCTCCCATTAACTCTGCTTCTCCCAGTTATATATGCAGTTCCTCATTTATTCCCCCTCTCCATAGGATATCTTAAATTTTAAAAATACTTCCAATCTTTCTGTGTTAATGTGACAGATGGGAATACTCTGGCAGATCCCTTCTGGTGAAACATTTATAAGGTGTTGTATGGCTTCAGAATGTAGCATATTAGGAAATGGGGAGGAGGGGAGTAGAGAGAGGAGCTTTTTTATTTTAATTTCAAGCAGCAAGATACCAAGTAGAGTGAGTCATAGCTCTTCAGATATGAAGCCCAAAGCAAAGAACAAACTGGAAAGTCTAGAAATATAGATTAAGCAGCTAGAGAACTTCATGTTTTTAATCACTGCAGACCTAGATGGTGATTTGTTTGTAAAATGTCCAGGGAAAGGGATGGGATGCCACATGTGGGCGTTTTAGCCACAGAGAGAGGTAAATCATTGCTTAACTTCATTAATGGGGCCTAATTCAGCAAGTGACATGGTGAATCCTAAACGTGTGAGAAGCTGTACTAACAGGTTCCAGAATGGCCACGGCACCAGAGCTCATGTTCACAGTCCTGCAGGGAGGGAGGGAGTGTGGTTACCACAGGAGGGCTGCTGTCTTCACAGACAGCTGGGGTGTTTACAAAGTTTAGAAAGCAGGAACAGTAATTACCATCACACTGAATAAGAAGGGTGGGTGGGGAAGATATTTCTGGTTTTCCCCACACCCCCTCCTAGCAATATCACTAATATGAGTGCTCCCATAATGCGCAGTATAATGGTATCCCAGCAACCATGCTGAAATAACACCGTTTTCTACTTTATGTATAGCGGTACCTGCGCAAAACTCACAGCCCTTAACAAAGACGACAACCATAATTATCCTAAGGGCTAATTTTGTAAATTAGGGAGGCACTGGGATACCAGTGATGTTCTTGCCAATCAAACAAAAAGAACAGATGTATGCTTTTCATGAAGTCATTATTTATTTATTTTGGCCAAGAGCAGGTTCCAGTATGCTCTTCTGGATGGCTTCATCAGGAAATCAGCCTTGATTACCTGCATGGCAAAATAGGGTTAAGCTCATAAAGAGGCACTATCTTCCTGTGTTTCATTATATGATGTAATTTAGAGATCCAAAACTCTCTTGGTTGCTGTGATCCAACGTACCTTTAATGTAGTCTTTATCTTGCCACTGCCAGATTGCAGTTAGACAGCAGGGTATGCTTTCCTGTTTGCTTAGCTTGAGCTGTTGCACTTTAATGTTTACTAGCACTGCTGAGAAAAATTCTAGCAGGTCCGGTTTTGGTTTGGGTTGGTTTTTTTTTTGGGGGGGGGGGTTTAAAATCTTTTTCCACTACCATTTGCTTATTTGTCAAAATTTAAAGATTTTTAAGAGATGGTTTGCCTTTGACAGTTTTTCTTCACATCCCAGGAAGCTTTGGGATCGGTCAGCACAAAGGTTGTGTTTCTTAGGACTCTTGGCATTGCACTGCCTCTGGGTTAGAGAGCCAAGATGTCCGCTCCAGAGTCCCAGTCCCATGGCTTTTTCTTTTTATAGAGAATTTTAAAATATGCCTCTTGTCAGAATAATAGCAAATTTCAAACCACCTAAACTCTCTATTAAGCAGAATCAACTTTCAATGCAGAACTGCAATATTTATGCACTTAACACCATTGTCAGAGGCACCAAACTACAAAGCAGTCCTATTTGGAGTATTATCCAACACTTACTTATATTACAAACAATAATGCAGTGTCTTTCTAGAGCACATGTGAAATAGAAGGTCTTCCCTCACTGATTCATTGCCACCCAGATGCCAAAGTCTAACTGGAAATGAATGTGCCTTGTTAGATCTTGGATACATCCCAGGTCCTTCTTCTGATCCAAATACTCCAAAGTTTAACAGCCATGGTAATTTTAGACCTCTCTAGCATCTTCCATCTGAGAGCTTTGCAGCAGGCCTTGGAGGTGGAGGAAACATTGCAAGCCCCCATTTTGCAAATGAGAAGGTTAAAAGCAGGAGATTGCCAAAGATCACAGTGCAGTTCCAAAGCAGCATGGGGAGAGCAGGACAGATGGCCACCCTTGCAGGAGAGAGGACCTGTGTTATTTCTGGCACACTCTGGCACCTCCACTCTGCCAGCCTCCACTCTGGAAGCTGGGAAGGCTATAGGAGCCCTTAATTTTCTGTCCAGAAAAGTCATAGCTACTTTGTGCTATGAAAAAGAATCCACACTTCCCCTAAGAAGGCTGCATTTCAGGAGTTAGCAAAATGACTTGCTTTGAGTGGCAAATGTGCCAAAAGGGAAACATTTTCCTGGCAAAATACTAACATATGTAACTGTGCTAACAACGAGCAAACAATCTTATGTCCCTCTCCCTCCAGCCTCAATGTCCTTAATGGAGGGGGCATGTTAAAAAAACGGTGGCTAGTCTGGCAAGTGCAACCCAGAAAAAGTAGTTTCTGCCAGGTTGTCTGAGCCCTGGGGATGTTACTGACACAAGTCGTCAAAGCAGAACCACACTGAAAGTAGAACTCCACATCCCTGTTGTTCCCCACAGGGATTTAGAGACTAAATATTTCATTTATTCTGCAGAAAGGACTATAGTGTTTTCTCAGGAGCTTGATACTGCTCAGTGGCATTTATCATGCAGGGTACAGAGAACTTCGGCATCCTAGGCTGTTACCATTTACAGTGTGAAACACTCTGCCTCTATATTATCTGTTACTGTTGCCTGGAAGCATTCATTTCCAGATAGAAGAACAGCTGTAGTAAAGTATAAGTTGTAGTAAATACAAGGCATATACCTGCACACTACATTAGAACTTATATGAAAAGCAAATCAATCACCACTATTTCTTCCAAAACCTCCTGACATTTGTACATTAAACAAGGATCTAATTTTGCTGGTGGCCTGGCAGAACTTCACTTTCAAATTAGTGGGGCTGCACCTGGTTACTCAGTACTGGTGAATTTGACTCACAATCATAAAACAACTTTTTTGTCTTCAGGACTGTTTTCATTGCAGTTCATGGACTATGAATAATTAACTACAGTCATCTGCAACAGAAGCATCTGCTTTGGCACTTGAATTCACTTTTTCAGCTTGCAGCTGAGTTCAGCACTTGGAAATAGTTTCATATGAAGTCTTTTAATTCTCCCTTTGATTCATTTTGGGAATATCAGAAATGACAATGAACTGCACTTAGAATACTCCTTTATGGAAGGACTTTAAGTGCATTTCGTCATTTCTTTTGTTACCAAAATGAATCAATGTGGGAGCAGCAAGCAAGCCCTCCTCTTGCTCTACTAATCCTTGTGGATAAGATTGTTTAGCTCGGGAGCATTCTTATTTATAAGTATTTACTTCTGCCTTCCCATTTATAGCTTTCTAGTTCTCTTTGATGTGGTCTTTAATGCCCACTGACTGACATGACAGTTAAGGAGAAACTGACTGGTTTTGAGCTATTTGGTTGGTTGTTAAGGAAAAGTGAAACCCTCTGCCTATCCATCTGCAACTGTTACTATCCACAGTAACAGGATATCAGAATCCTACGGTGTATGTGATCATCGTTAACGTTAAGTGAAAATGGAGTGAGTGCAGAGCCAGGCTGCTGCACCAGGAAGGCATATGACACAATACTGGGGGATCTGCCTGGGATGGGACAGAACTGGTCCATGAGGCCATGGGTAATGATCTTCCATGTCCTGCTTCTCCTACAGTCAACAGTGTGATCTGTCTGAAGGAACAAGACAGCTTCGGTTAACAGAAGATTAACCACATGGAGGCTAAATAAATGTCATGGGATCTAAATACAGAAGGCTCGTCAGTGTCCAGTGCAGGATGCTGTCAGAACTACCTTTTTCTCCAGGCCTTTGTTTTGCAAGGTTGCATGTCTAGCTATAGGTATTTTAGTCTAGAACTATTTTTGAGGCATTCTTCCGCTCTGTGAGATCTCTCATGATAATCTTTGATCTTGTGCTCTTCTTGGTCTGTGTTTGCATAGCATCTAACACAATCCAGTCTGGTGTGCTGAGAGGTGAACTGATACAATGATGAAAGT
Source organism: Megaceryle torquata (assembly GCA_024611175.1). Classification (NCBI taxonomy): domain Eukaryota; kingdom Metazoa; phylum Chordata; class Aves; order Coraciiformes; family Cerylidae; genus Megaceryle; species Megaceryle torquata. Next base: position 35,892 of record JANIJG010002738.1, on the reverse strand, counting down.
GACTAAATCTGGGAAAAGGGTCACTAATGGAGTCCAGGGTTTTTTTCAGATGTGGGTGCCAAGATTAAGCTTAAATGTCTGAAGAGGAAGGTTTATAATGAACTGGGGCTTTACATGCATTGTTGAAACAAAATAACTATATAATATCTTCAGATAACTATTTGTCAAATTTGGATGGAGTTTGGTCAGCAAATAATTAAGAGACAGATGGTGAGAAAGAGCAAGACAGCAGTTTGGAAAAAGTTTGGAACAAACTTGGAAAAAAAAATGCAGTTTCCTTAGGAAACCAGGATCACAAAGGTAACAGTAAAATGGGACATTTGGATTCACATGACATTTTCTCTTTCTACATATTTTCTTCTGACAGTTCACACTTTTCCAGAAACACCTCCCCTTATTGTTTTTCCCATACCAATTAGAATTGTGTTTCTTATGCAATTAAAGCAAAACTTCCCAAATTCTTATAGATAGATTTAGAGTGTATAAAATAATGAACTACAGTAAAATAATCTGGGAATAGCAGAGTAAACACAAATCACATTTAAGACATTGTGTTAATCTTCATATTGCAATGCCCTTGCACAGCCAGGAAACAATTTCTACACTAAGATTATGCTAGATAAGTTTTATGATTTTTTTAATTGTGTACATCCTCTGGTTTTTTTGAGCAGCAGCAATTCCAAATTCACATAAATCCATGAACTACCATTCTAAGAAACCAAAGTCAGGTCATACAGCACCATCTCTAGCATTAATGAATCACTGATTAGGAAAAATTCATTCAACAACCTGTGGAATTCAAATTGCTATCTGAAATCATGCATTTCTCTGGTCTTGTCCTACTCACAAAATGCAGTAAGTTAGCTAGGATCAGAGACTTCTACTTTATCTTTGTTCCCACAGGAATATGCTTTTTTTCCCAGCATTACTCCATGCACAGATTCTCTGAGACTTGCTATTTACTTCCAAATATCATCCTTCAACACTCTTGCCTGCTGATAGTAATCTGAGCATGTAACTGAGGTTTCATTCCTTCCTTAAACTCAGAATTTTTCACATCCAGAATTCTTCATCTCTTTAGCACACATTTTCTGGGCCAAATCCATTGGCTGTCTAAAATACTTTTTCTATATGTATTTTAAGCTTGGAAATGTTTAAAGTTCTTGATTAATCTTTTAACAAGATCACATAATACTGCTTTTCATGAGAAAAGATTTGTTAGCCATGTTCTGATCAAATTTAGGTTTTCTATTATTTTCTATTCTTGCTTAAGATAGATTTGGTTTTACTCAACTAGAGGTGTGGAACTGCTGAAATGGGTTTCATATGCTCAGTGATTTATGTGAATCAAAGCTTCTATACCAGTATCAGTAATTATTAACTCTCCAACTTCAGATTACAATTATCAAGATAGATTTGAAGTCTTCACAAACACAATCTATTTTGCTTTGATGTTTCCAGAGTTTTAAAGCAGATTTACACTTACAAGATAGCTTGGTGGTTGCAGTCCTAGCCCTGCTGAAAAAAAAAAAAACTTAAGGATAACAGTGTTTGTTTAAAGGGGTAATCAATAGATAATGGAGAAGCAACGACCTCTTTATACTAAGATAAGACATTTATTAAAAAAAGCATCTCTAAATTATTCTATGTGGCTAAAGATGGTAAGTTTCTAGGCTCTTTTCCTCAATCATTTCTGAATACCAGTAGCAGGAAATGCATTGTGGTACATGTGATTTATTCTTAAAGTAATATACACATGACTGCACCATCTTCTTTCCTAAATGTTATTTATTTCTTCTTCAATAATAAAAGAATTGTGTAAAGCTATGTCAAATTTGCTAACATTTACAAAATACCCTCCAATAAAATACAGTAACAAAATAGACAGGGAAATGTACCTGTGACACACCTAACTGGTATTCTGTGCAAAGGACATATAGGAGGGACAAATGCCGCTCATAAAATATGTAAAATAACATGGTGATACAGATGAAAGAAAACTATATTCCCATCTAACGTCAAATTTATTTCAGTCTCAGATAACCATGCTTAACCTTTGTGTGCTTTTTTCCCCTCTTTATGCTCCAGTTTAATCAGAAACAGAGGCGCACAGATCTCATTAGAATTGGCACAGAGTTTCTACACAAGCAGAAAGAATTCCTCTTTATGCTGTTGAAGGGCATCATTTGATAAACTCTCTCTGACAAACTCTCCTTCTGCTAGTAGCAGCTGAAATACCATTTTGCTGGATAACTCATAGGCTACACAGACAAAACCATCACGTCATTAGGAAGACCAGTATCCAATGTAGCTGTAAATCATCAAAATTGAGATTTTTTTGGTTTTCCATATATATATAGATCATCACTTGTAATTTTGAAAATAAATTTTGGAAAAATAATATTCCTCATCAAGAGAGAGAAATTAAATCCCAACTTTAAAACTGTATTTCAGCACCATAGTAACTACATGGCGTGCTGTTTGTCACAGGTTATAGGAACGTACTCTGGGATTTGTCTGACTACTCAGGTGTATTATTCTCAATTACAGTAGCTGGAACTGGACAGACCAGTGTTGCACATGTCAAAACTACCTGTACTGCTAACAGTCTCTCCTAAATTGTTCCATACTTTGTTTTGGTGGTATTTGCTTCCTGTTTCAATGGGTTTGGATTGCAAAGTCTGATGCATGCTTATAAGCATGGTGTCTTATCCCTCCATCAGCTCCACTCCAGAATAATCTGCCAAACTCAGAGTAACCATGTTGAAAGCTCTGTCACTGTTATCTTCCCCATCACTTGCACCAGCTGACACCAGGGCAGCTCTTTCTCCATCACTCTCTCCACCAGGAATAGCTGGCACCAGCCCCAGACAAAGCCCTGATAGGAAATCCTGTGGCTCAATCAGGGCATCAGGTGGTGGGAGTTCAGCTGATTGTAGCACTCCCTTTAAATTGCAAGCCCTGGGCTGTTTAGTTTAGTGCATATGTTCTTTAGTAAGTGGAAAAAGTGCTCAGAAATTAGTGTTGTATTGGTTCTGGGGAAAAAACTTAAAAGTAACTCGATATCTGGAGACAAAGTAGGAAGCATGATGAAAGAATCTAGAGGACTGTAAGGTTGCTGAGGAGCTGTGGCCCCTGTCTAGCACTTCCACTTCTCTAACCGCTCCTGAGAGAGCTAAATAAATACTACTGTGATTTTTGCATTTGCTTCCTTGACAAGGGACAAAATTTTTGGCTTGTAAGGACAAGCAATGAAGCATCTGGTTGTGTGGTTGAAGTGGAAGCAGATGGGTAAGGACTGCTAAAGTGCTAAGGAGACCTGCCTTGTAGGACTTGTGTGGGGCCTGATTCACCCCTTAAAAAGGTGAACATGTGCTTTCCTTGGAAAAGGATGTACATCACAATGACCACCATGGGGATGCAAGATAAGAAAGCTAAGAAGAAGTCACCCTGCAAAGGTAAGAGCCCTGCACAGAAATCGTAACTGTCTGGGGGTGTGGTATTATGAATAATGCTGAATCCAAGAGCCTGAGTTTTTACACTAGGATGGAGCTAGTAAGTACAATACAATGTTTTGTGGGAATTCAAACTCCTTGCTCTTTGGGTATTGTTCTATCATGTCCTCAAATACTGTGCCTGCTGTAACAGCCTGAATTATTTGCCATTTCCTTTTTAAATGTGTTTAGTATGACTTTTTATGTATTTTTTTTTTATCTGTGTATGTGTATAAAATCTTGCTAAGTGTAGTGCCTGTTGCTGTAGCGAGAAAAATTAATTTTATGGTGTTTCTCCTGAAGCAAATAGTGATTCTGTGCCTGGATGTGCAATAGGCATTTTCATGATGTCCACTCATGTAAACAAATTTATTAATGTAATGCACATAGACATACAGTTACAAAAAAGCAATCAAAGGAGTGAGAGCTAGCTTCCATTATATAATTCTGCAGGAGGGAATTCAGGAAAGGCTCTATCTTCTGGACAGAGCTAAAGGGGTAAAAAAGAAGACTTTATAGATTTTAAACCCTAGACTGGCTGGGGCATTTTTTTCTGCTTTTCATTTCTTGTGTAGAGAGCTGATTGAAAATTTTCCAGCTTATTTTTTTCTTCCTGGAAAATGCCAATTCATGGAAACCAACAAGTTTCATGGGAATATGCTGATTTAAAAAATAAATAAAATTCATGGCGCAAAAAAAAAAAAGTAAAAAGCAAATGGTGATGACAAGGTCAAGGAATGTTCTGATATTTCATTTCCAGCTTGTCAGTTTTAACATTTCATCTTGCATAAGATTTTAAACAGAGACAAAAATGATCCATGACTTACTTAAATAAGAAAACCACTTTATGTTCAACTCTTGTAATTGCGTGGAGTTGGAAACAGGGTGCACTGAAAATAGTAGATCTTTTGTGGAGCTCCAAAATCTGCTGCTGTTGGTTTCTGCTAGGGAGATGCTTCCTGGCTGCAGGAACTTAAAATGGAAGTGGATAGGGCATGAATGCTCATTCATTGCCCACTTAAGGACACAAGGTATTGCTGTTATTGATGAGTTTAAAATGGAAATTTGGATCACTTGTGTATTACTAAGTCAGGAACTGTAGTTTCTTGCTAATGCAACTTAAAGCTGTGGTATAGAAGCCTTAGGATAAGATACTTTATGTATGGAAAATCTACACTAAAGCTTTAATTCACCCCTATCCCTTTCAAGTAATAACACTGGATTACTTACATCCCCTCTCTTATCTTGTAGGAGTGTGACTGTAATAAATCCTGAAGTATGGCCAGTGAGGCTCAAGCCCATTTCTGTGAACAGTTATGTGTCTAACCTTCTGAAGTGTTAAAAGTACTTTATCATCAATTTTGCTTTTAATTAGTGGTCTCTGCTCAAGAACACAATTAAGCAAGTCTGGGTTTTTTAGCTGCTGTGGTTTTCCTTTTATTAGTACAATGATTTTGATTTCTTGGAGGGTTTTCCTTGTGTGTGTGTGGAGCTGGAGTGGGTGGTGTTGCAAGGGCTGAATGTTTTGGTTTTTAAACTTGCAATAAATATTAAAAGACTTGTCTTTGAAATAAAATATATGTGAAGATGAAACACTTCTAGAGAATAAAGTGTTCTTTGGTAATTTAGACACTCATTATCTAACTCCTGGGTTAAAATGTTTTTGGGGTTTTGTGGTTTTTTTGTGGTTTTTTTTTTTTTCTTCTGGGGTTAGTGTAACTGAAGCAAAGGAAACAATTCCAACATAATTTGATGAAAACCTGATTTTGAAAAATGTATTTTACAAATTTTTGTAATGGGATTATGCATGGACTACTTCCCTATATGCAAGCTGTAACTATATTGAGGCCAGGAAGGTTAGATTCAGGAGATGTGTTTTGTCTGGTGATGAAAGAAGAGCAAGCTGAAGGGGCAAGCACCCTGTAAGGCCATGTATTGAGGCTGGCATCCAGACACACACACACCCCCATTCTGATCCTTGATGGGAAGCTCTTGCACTCTTCCTTCTATACTAAGGCAGACAAGCCTGATGTGAATGATTCTATGCATGCCTGTTTGTTAGACCTTGAGAGACTTTTTGCAATCCAAATTCAAAGGCTCCTCCTACCGTATAGGACAGATATTTTCTCTTATTTGTCTAAGTTTGCTGTTAGCTTATGTTATCCATACCCAAGGCTCCAAATATCCTCCTTTATCAGTCGTTTCCCAATGTTTTTCCCATATGCTTTGGAGCACAAGCTGAGAATCTAATCTGTGTTGCAGTACACCCTCACCACTTAATGGGAAAACTGATGTGGTCTGATGTGACTTAAATCAGCTCCAGACATAAAACAAGTAAACTGATTTCTGCACACTGTAGTCAATCCTCAGGATGATCTAGGAGATTTTCCTAAATGATCCTAATTCACTGCCATGTGTGATTATGAGCACATGTGCTCATAATCACGTTCCCTCAGTGGCTTCTCTTTTTGTACTGCTAATAATTATTTTTTTTTCTTTGGCCCAGCTGATGGTAAATAGGCCTGACCTTGCCTACATGTGGGCCCTATAATGCCCATCAAGGGCTAAGTGCAGACCACTTCCTGTTTGCAGGGAGAGCACAGCACACTACCGTGATGGGAGCTGCAGTGGTAGGAAGATCAGGGAGCGGTTGCTGTTGTCCTGCAGTATCCCTCTTCCTCTTCTTAGTTCTACCCTTGGCAGCAAGTGAGCCACGTGGGTCTCAAGCTGCTGCTACAGTCAGCACTGAATGATGAATGCCAGAACGAAAATGAACTCTGAATGTCATCAAGCCTGTTAAATGGGCACCTCCAGAGCAGGAAAGTTTGGACACTTCTTTGTTCAGCACTCAGTTCTCTCAGGTTTTGTCCAATCCCCAGACCTGAAAAGACTGCAGTTCAGCTAAGCTCCTGCCCCTCGAGTCTGTATTGCTGTCCATATATTAATGCCCTCACCATTAAAGCAAAATATGCAAGAGGGTGTCAACAGTCTCATCCTACCAGTCTCTGCATTGCCTGTGCCTAGTTTGATGGGACTTCCATTATGGTGTCAGTAGTAACTCCAGTAACAGGGGAACTGGGGAAAGGACTGAGGAGGAGGCTGAGCAGAACAATGACAATGAGGAAGAACATGCAAGGGGACTCCCAGTTGAAGAGATGCAGCCCTTGCTTACTACAGACTGGCATTCTTTGTTTGTCTGATCCAACCAACATTCAGATACTAGGAAAAACTGTTTTTTAAAAGGATATTAATGATTTCATGCCATGAAAACAGAGGTGGTGTCTGGCTGCAGTCAATGGAAAGCACTGAGGAACCTTCCTAGGTAGAAAATGTTCTGTACTGAAGGTTTAGTTTGGGGCCTGAATTAGTCAGTGGGTTTTTTGTTGTTTTTCTAGATGTTTGGCTTGATTCATTTGCGAGTGGCTCTTCTCCAAGAAAAATGTTACGCTGTTTCCATGGGATACACAACAAACTGGAAAGTTTTTTTTCAGGATCTGATAATCTTGCTTCCCTTGCATGCCCGTGTATCCTACTATGTGACCTAGTAACTATATGTTAGCTGCTGGTACTGTACTTTGATCTAGCAGCCACCAAAAACCCATGCATGTAAACACTGTGTGCTGTCTAGAAAATATGGACAACCTTTTGAGTTAATTTAGTACGTGAAATCCCTCAAAATGCAAAGCCTGTCTCAAAAAGACACTTGGTATGCTCCATATAAGTTCAATCAGACACATGCTAGAGAAGGGAAGACCTGAAGAATAGTACAAGATGCAAGTTGGTGTCAGAAGGTCTGAAAGGTTGTCACTTGATCCTGATACAGTACGATCTCTCACCAGGTTCAGTCAAGAAACTGGGTCTTAGTAATAAGTTCAGCCTGTACATATTTCACTGCTGATCTTGCCAGTGCTAGTGACATTATCTGAAGCAATAATGAAGTGCAATTCCATAGTCCTGAGCTCTAGCTAAAGAAAACTTTGTCTCATTATCTTGTACCACCCCTGAAAATATGGATGCAGAACCTGTAAGAAATATTTTGTAAGGCATTGAAGCCCCTCCTAACAGCAGAATATGGTCATGGTGTCTTATAAACCAGGATACAAAACTTCATTTTGACAGTTCCACATGTAGACAAGTCATTTGATACTACACAGGCATTACTGTTAAGTGTGTGTTTTATTTCTGGATCCCTGATGTGAGAAATGGAAGATACACAGCTTGAGCTTTTGGCGATATACTCTGAGCAAGGACAAATACCTGGAAAGGAATTCAACTAAATCATAAAAGCCTAGGTTTAAAATCAGGACAGTTGTACAGAGAAATATTCTGGAATAGTCCTTATGTTCCAAGTTAATACTGTCCCTTCTTATTCCAGAGCAATTTCCTTGTCTTCTTGGAATGCCAGTACAGTTCTTTGCAGGACATGCTCATTTTGGAGATGCCTGTCATTGCAGTGTGCTGAAGATTCATTAGGTTTAATGTACTTCTAAGGTTGTGCTTGCTCGTCTTTGTCCATTAGGAGAACAAATTCTGTGCGTCTTCCCTGAGATACCTATAGCTGCAAAGCCACTATGTATGTAGGCAGTCTTAGTGGGTCCTTTGGCTTGCACAGCAGATTTTGTGATACTGTCTGGCTTAAGCTGTACTGACTGAACAACTATGTGAAGGAGTGTGTGTGTATGGTATTCATTACTGTTAAATCTTCACACTTCCAGTAAAAGTAGAGGGGTTTTGCTTAGCTCCTTGCTTTGAAGTGACTTCTGACTAGATGTCTGTCTATAACCTTGGTTCTTGAAAGGAGGCATTCTTAATTCTCAGTGCATTCTGATGCTCACAGGCAGACTTAATGTCTCAACCCATTCAGTTGCCATAGAAAAAGGGAATCAGGTATACATCTAAGGGCTAATAAATACCACTGGGATACTGCGTGAAGATGTTCTCTCAACCACACCATTCTCTGGAACAGAAGCTTCTACAGGGGAGAGCTATTTCAGATAAGTGCTTCAGTGCCAATGGGAAAAACATAGGGAGAAAGTTTAAAATGGACTGAGAGGAAAAACATTTTCTTTAAACCTACTTGCTGAGTCTCTTGCATTCCACTATGAAACACTTCCTAACCTCCAGTCTTTTTAAAGCGTGTGACACAGCCCCTTGCCACATAGAGCAGAATGTTTTTCTATTTCTAACAGGAGCTAATGTGCTTCACGCTTTCAAAAGGGTCTTGGCGTATTCCTGGGTTGGCTACCAGACATGTCAACCCTCTACTCCAAGGCAGTAGCAGTTGGCATCACTGGCATTTTCTCTTTCTAAGCCCCAGCACAACTTACTGATTTAGCAGCAACAAAAGATTGTACTACAGTAGGCTGTGTGGTATCCAGAGTGTTTGCACAGGGATACAGGGATGCTGATCTGCTCTTTAACACAAACATGCTTAAATTTGGAATGCAGATAGGCCATATCCAGTTGAGGCTACAAAAATGCTGTGTGGGAATTATTTATCCAGGGCCCCAGTGACAGCCTTTTCTCTTCTAGAAACAGGAATTTTCAAATGCATGAAGGTCCCGTCCTCTAAACTGCACCCACTTCCTAGCAGTTTAAGTCCCAAAAATTTTTTTTTGTAGTTGTGGTGTTTGGCTAGATTGTGCTTTGAATGTGCTGCAGTGAAGGTACTTCAGGCCACCATGTCTTAGGCATATATGGGCTTGTGTGCCTAGTGAGTTTGAGAAGGTGGGAAGGAAATGTCTCAACAGTGAGGTGGGAGGAAATGCACGAACACTGGGATATGTTGTGTAGGATGTAGCGAAGGCATCTAATTAGTGAACTCTGGTTGCCCTAAGCACGACCATCCAGAGTTGAAGACTCCCCCTGTCTTCAGGATTCCTTGTGGATAATGAGCTCTGTTGGGTGTCCATGGGGTGCCCAGTGAATGGACAGGAAACTTGACTTTGAGGGTGCTACCAGAGATGTTTGGACAACATGGTGAAGGTATGGGTGAAGAAACAACCTTGTTTCTTGTATTCTGATTGTTGGCTTCACCTTGCCTAGAAAAGAGTTTTTCCCATATTGTCTCTTTCAAACATTTATCTGATATTGCAGTAGCCTCTAGAATGCTGTTTCTCAACCTGTGGTTTCTGAATGGCTGATGGTATCTGTAAGTGGCCAACAAAACAATTGGGGGATTAAAAAAAAAACCCAAAAAGAAAAAAAAAGAAGAAAAAAAAAAAAGCCACACAAATTCAAGTGAAAACAGAGGTACCCTGTGTACATGGTAAATAGAAAGAGGTGTGGAGGAAGGCATTTAAAGCTAAGCTTAACTCTTTGGGGAACACTTCAGAAATATTCTTCTTTTAATACATTATTATTTTTACATTAAAATATACTGAGGAAAAACTAGTCTGGAGGCCAAGGAGGTAGATAGCACTAAAATAAATATAATCTACTTTTTCACCCACTAAATGCATTTACTCAGCAACACTAAATACATTCCACTCTATACAGTATAGGCTGATATATCCTTTATTTCTTCCAAGCCATTTTTACACAATTCTAACCCAAGCTGACATGCTCACATGTGGAGCCTCCCATTGCTGTGATATTCAACTACTTAAAGTTCTGAAAGCATTTATCCTCCCCAGGATTTGTTGAAATAAAGATATATTCTAATAATCACATTAAAGTCACTGACCTGAGGTTGTACAAGAAATCTGTGGCAGATGGGAAATCTGAATTCAAGTCACTAGCTTCCAGAATAAGACATCTATTCCTTAATGACAACTACATTGTAAGATACGGGCAACCGAAACAAATGAGGGCCAGATGAATTCAGATAGGTACTAAATCACCTTTACATTACCTTGCACCAGCTGCTGTGTGCATAACAGTCTTTCCTAAATAAAGAAGGAAGTTCAGCTCCCATTAAGGCTACCTTGTGTGCAGTATAACATACAAACATATGGCTGTTGCCAAACAGCAGCTAATAAACTACAGTGTGAAACTAATAGCTGTCCCACAATTAGTTATTTGTGTAACATACATTGAGCATTGTGTTGTAGTTGCAAAGCAAATTCCTTACAGATATGAAGTGGGAGAACCAAACCATTCAGCTGGGCTGATATCTAAGCCTTCATTTCATCTTGAAGCCAACTGAGGTGGCAAACCTGTCTCCAAAACTGGTGGCTCATAACATTAGTACAAGCAAATTACTTTCTGCTGACATATAAAATATAATCTATAGAAGCACATCAACTATACAAATGGTTTGTAAGAAAGGAAACAAAGATGACAACTCACAGCAAGTGTATTTAGGGAAAGCTCTTTAATTTTAAGGACAAACATGCCCCTGAGTCATAACTACATTTAATTTCCATATGTTAGAAAAGGAGGAGAAAGAGGAGGAGGTTGTAGTGTAAATGTAATGGGAGGTTCCTCTAGTAAAAACTTCAGATGAGCAGTTGCTCCTTCAGGCATCTGCTTGTAGGATTATGCCAGACGAAAACTTTGCATCCATATGGTGCACTGAAAACAAGGAATTTGTCAGTATACAAACATCAGCTGATTTTTGCACATCTTTTTGGTTTGCTTTATAGCAAGCAGTCGAGAGAGAGACCTCTAATCTCTGCTGGGGGTTACTGGTTCTTACCACAGTGAAAGAGGAAGCAGGAAAGAAGGTGGTACTATATTCTTTAGGGGCTAGGAGAAGTTGAAGTAGCAAATGATTAAGTGACTTTCCAAGACCACACAAGGAGCAAGATCGTATCGCTAGCCCTCAGGCTCCTATTTCTTAGTCTACAGGTCTCACTGGTAGATATGGGACTTTTCCCATTTAAACTAGGATTGCTCTATATAAGGTATCAAAATTTGAAAACTGCATCAATGCACCCACTGGATGACCAGATAACCTCCTGGCTACCTGTGCTCCTTATGGCACTCAAGGACATAGGCAAAGAATCTATTTTACAGGTCAACTCCTCAGAGTAATTCATACTGTGCTTCAGCACAAGTAAGCTGCACACCTTTTTGCTTTACTGACTTAACATGTAGCCCTCTGAACTGAGGGACTTCAAACCTGAACCTGCGGCTTTGATATTTTTAGAGCTTTCTAAAGAACACTCTGATCCTAGAGGGGTTTTGATATGGATGTTTTGAAGTACAGTGATATAACAAAAGTATTTGTTTCTAGTGGACAGGTCTAACTTTTCCTCTGTCTACAGTCAGATTAGGTTTTCTATGCTTTAGAAATTACTCCTAGGAATCTGGGTAACTGAAAACAAACAAACAAAAAACAACACTCACACACCCTCCACCACCCCCATCTCCCCCTCCCCAATATCATCACCAACCCCAAAACAATGAAGAAAAGAAAACTTCAACACTTTGACTAGCTCTAGCTTGAAATTTTGTTAGACTTCCAAATAAGCATGTGTTTGTTATCACCTCTCTTATATAGGCTGACTATTCCTGCTTCCAAGGTTGTCAAGTGAATACAACATCCTATGAATGGCTAACTACCTTATGGACCACTGAGTGTAGAACTCTGACTTCTAGATAAAGTGCTCTTGCAAAAGAAAGGAGGCAGGCAGAAGCAGAATAAAACATAAGCCAACTACTTAAGAATCATGTTAAACTGAAGTGCAGCTGGCCAGATTTTGCTTTTTCACTGACATCAGTCTGTATGGTCAACCTCTGTTGCAGAAGTTTCTAGATGATAGACTTTAAGACACAATTCATCCATTCAGTCTCAAGGAAAAACACCCCATATTGCTGTGACTGCGATGAAAGGCAACCTCTGCCAGGGAAACAGACTTTTAATGCCATTATTCATTTCTTTTAATACTTGTGCTGGGACTTCAAGTGCCACTTGTAATGGTTGTTTTTCTTTGATGCAGACCTTTGAAATAGATTAATTCCAGAAGTCTTTTTGATATGTGGAAGCTGAATGCATATAAAATCATCCACATGGCTGACAGCCAGCTGCAGTCTTGTTTAGTCACAAAAGTATTGCCATTCCTCTTGACTTTACTACAATTTTTTTGACATTTGCTACCTTTGCTGCAGCCCTGACTGATGGCAGCAGTTTTGTTTGAAAGCTTGTGTGTTCAGCTACCCTGATTATGCAGAAAAGTTTGAAAATGTTAAGCAGGTGTGTTCTGAAACCTCATACCAGAAAATAAATCAAAATAACAGCAGCTAACTGAAAATATGAATTTTCAAAAAATTAAACCCCCTTTTTTGGGATTGGCAGTAATAGTGAGCTTATGTTCAGGGAAGCAGTTGGTCCTGCTCTCGTGCTACTTAGAAGTCTGGAGCTCATAAGGAAGAGGTTTCTTATAGGAAAAACATCAGCACATAAAGTTACTGCACTGTCGGTGTGAACATACGAAATGCCCTCCTGGGTCAGACTAGCAGCCCATCTTAGCCAAGTGCTTAGGAGACACTAGAGAGAGCATGCAAGCCCAGCTGCATTCTGTGGTCCACTCTCCTCTTTGAGAATTGTTGTATTAAGGATGTTACATGGCACATCCATGCCCTCTACTTTCAAAATCCATTTGTAGATATGTTATCCGTGAACTTGTGTAAATCCTCCTTGAACTTGCTGACGCTGCCTGTGTTTTAAAACTCCAGCATCTAGTTTCAGGGGTTTGCTACTCACTGTGTAAAGAAATATTTGCTTCTATCTGTTTTAAGCCAGTCTTATACTAGTTTCATTAAGCAGTCTTATACTGTAATATTCAATGAACTCTGTGTTCATCTTGACCAACAATGTGTGTAAACTCTGATCCTATCTTCCCTTTCATTTGCTTTCTAACTGAGGAGTCTCTTTTTTTTTAAAAAAAACCCTACTGTTACATCCCCTTAATTTCTTATTCTCTCCTGCCTTGACTGCAAAGCAAATTCAGTCACAAATGACCGTCTCTTTGACTCTAGCCAAGACTTCTGAAAGCTGCCTGTCCTGCAGAAGCACTTGCACAGCTAGGCATCACAGGAGTGCAGGAAATCCCCTCCACCATCCCCTTCTCTTGCTCAAGCCCCACAGAATTTTTTTCTCTATCATATTGACTTTGCACTTTTATAGCTTTTTATTCAAGGACTTTAAGCATTTCTCTAAGATTAATAAAGCTTTTTCTTTGCATCTCAGTATAGCATGGTGAACACAAAACTCAAAAATTATGGAAGTTTTCTCAAGAGTATACAATAAATAGCAGTAAAATTAAGAACAGATGCTAGAAAAATGGGACCAAGGTCTCTTACTGTCAACTACAACTCACTGTGGTTCATTTCAAGATACAATTTCTGGATAACATTTTTATGTGACATTACTTCAGAGCTTTATACCAAACTGACTTCAAGATTAAATATTGAAATGTATGTGGGGTTTTTTTCTGGCTGCTAATTAACTATGGGTGCAGACACACTTGGACTTTAGAACTGTCATTCATTTCCTATGTGCATGTAAACATGATCCTTATATTTGTATTCATATTAAAACTCTTCTCTTTAGCAGTCAAAATTCACTGAGAGCACCACTGAACATTCATGTTAAATTGTATGAATGACACTGCAAGTCAGATTATGATTCTTTGGGAGGTGCAAAAAGGCAAGGAGGTGCTTTCTTCCTATATCATAGGAGGAAAATGACTAAATAGTCTGTAACAAGTTACTGAAGCAATTAACTTTTTTCCTTTCTAAATAGATTTTAAGCCCAAGGCTCAAAAAGGTTCAAACTCTTCTCAAATCCATCTCTATCTTTTATTACACAAAATACAGAACATGTGATGAGGGAAAACTTCCATAAAGAAATAGAGAAATAATGTGAGCAAATTTTTATAATTCATTATAGATGCAAAATTAATATGCCTAAGGTTAATATAAATACTGGTTTCATGCCCCTGCAAGCCATGGTGGAAACAGTGAATCAATGAAGCCTTCAGAAAGCTTTGCTCAAAGCTTTGAGCTGGAAAAAACTGACACAAAGGCATCCAGAGCAGAAGGATGCGTCCCCACCGAAGACAGCAGAGCTGTAAGCCCCCCTTTCTGCTGTCCTTCAGCAAGGGACATCTTGGAGGGAAGAGAAAGAAAAGAGGAGGTAAGAAGGAGGCAGTGGAAATCCATCAAAAAACTCTTCTGTAATATTGTGTAGAAAGCCTAGGCAAGAGAAAGGGAATTGCAGACCCTTAAAGTCCTACTTACAGGGACAAATGCTGGAGGGGGGTTTTGCTTCATCTAGCAGGTACACAGTCAGAATTATTAACTTAACACTTGCATTGACCAGTGATGCTGGCCTATGAATAGATCTTAGCAAAGTTTTCAGTTCCACATACTTCAGGGCTTAAGCAAACTACAGTGGAGTTTAATTATGATATCATGACATATGGAATCAAGAACTACATACCCAGCCATGTCTCTTTTCTGGGTGTTTTTTTGGTTGTTTTGGGTTTGGTTTTTTGTTTTGTTTTTTTTTTCCTGAGTAACGTACAAACAAAAGCCCAAATCTGGATCAACTCCCAGAATTTCAGGGTTTCGAACAGAAATTATTTGATTTTCAAGATTCTGCGAAATTGGCTTTATTCTTACTGGGACAACAGATTTTCCTCATGACAAATTCAGACAAGGTGAAAATATACCATTCAAACAGCATCCTTTGGTACTGCATCCCCGAAACCGAAAGCAGAGTTGGGGGGAACTGGGGAAAGAGGGGAAGTTGCTTTAAAAAGAAACTGGGTTAAATTCACTTTCTGAGTGAACATGAAATTGAAGTTGCTCTTAAATGATATTCCCCAGAGCTTGTTTCAGCAGCAGATGAACCCCAGAACACTCCTTTCATTCACCTGTTGCGTTTGGGTGAAGAAACACAGCGGAAAAGGTGACCTATCTAGTTGTGTAATAAGCAAGGTAATACTGAATATAAGCTCGTTTCTGTGTTGAGTTCTTCACTGCATGCACTTAATGCTCATCTGTGATGTGTCTCCACACAGTACGTGTATATTTTTTTTTATATAAATTTCCTAGTCAAAGCCATGCTAATGGTGTTAAATGGTGCCTCTGTTGGTGGTAAATGTGTTGAGCTTTGAGGGTGGGATGCTTTTCACCCCTAGTCTTAATAAGGTGCCAGCAAATCCATCGGATGAGATTTACTTAAGATTCATTACATTGCTGCTCTTGCTGCAGTAAAGCGGGCTGTAAAATTCCACCAAAGCTAAATAACAGTGGCTGCTGAGCTGATGTAAATGCCAATGCACGAACCACCCTGCACTTACTACTTGAGGCAGCTTAAACTGGAATCTCAGGCTAAACAAAAGCTTCCTCGCTGCTGTCTGACTGCTGTATCTTGGGGAAGGCTTTTGGATTGCTATCATTTTTTTTAAGTCTTATGGGCATTTAGCTAAGAAAAACACCTAGCAGTAAGATGAGCACCTAGAATTAATTTCATGCACTGACAGTACTCAGGGTATCAAAACTGCCTCCCAAGCTGCTCACTAGCCTCACTTGAACACTGCATTCCAGCTCTGCACTAAAAGGCCTCTTTCAAAAAAATTAAAAATATATTAAAAAAATACACTT
Source organism: Megaceryle torquata (assembly GCA_024611175.1). Classification (NCBI taxonomy): domain Eukaryota; kingdom Metazoa; phylum Chordata; class Aves; order Coraciiformes; family Cerylidae; genus Megaceryle; species Megaceryle torquata. The sequence continues at coordinate 19,840 of JANIJG010002738.1, read as the reverse complement.
CGAGGCCACAAGGAACTGGTCTCTCAATTGAAAAGGATGAAAAAACTGTTCTGGAGTGGCTTCTATCTAGGCCATTAGAACAAAATAGAAAAATAAATGATACCTTGATGTCCCTTTAGTGGCCTGTGTTTGAGAAGAGGTCTTATGAAGGCAGGCTTTTCTCTTTTAGTAGCTCTTCAGTATCTTAAATTCATAAGTAGCCCACATAACCCTTGTGCTGTTTGTAAACTGGAACTTGTTTTGCAGGATTACAGGCTCTGCCTGGGCTACTCAAAAGACAGTGAATATGAAGCTACAAACCCCAGCTGTTGAAGTATATTTGGAGAAATATGTATTTGTGTGCATGCACATATATTCATCTCCCTTGTGTTTATACTTACTGTATTTAACTGACATTTCTGATAAATTAATGGAAGGACAGTCTTAATGATAAATTGCTGTTTGCTTCTGATTTCTTAGGACTTTTATCATAAGAACCCATGCACTTCACTACTTCTTCAGAGTGAGTCTGGGCCAGCAAAAAGGAAAAGGCAATAATGCCGGTGTGGACATTCTATTCCTTACGTGGCTCCTTAAAAAGAAAGATAGTCCTGTATCCAGAGCTGGAATGATTCCCATAAGGATACACTCATGAGGAAAAGTTAATTCCCAGGTCCCAACACATGAAACACAACTCAGAACTTTCAGAGGCATTGGCTCCCTACCAAACATTGGTATACTTTCACAAACAGGAAAAGCATACCCTTGCTGACATGCTAACAACCACCCTCCACTCCTCCCCCATCATATTTTGAGTTCTTGCTTTGGTGAATGATAATACTAGATACCATGTAAAGTGGCTGCAATAATATTTTTTAATACAGACACAACCTATTTTTTTTCCTAACTTTGTTCTTAGGAATGACTGGATTACTCCTGCAGCAGCCTTCCAGGAAAAAAAAAATAAAGGCAGTCTGAAGCAAACACCTAGGATGGAAATACCCAGTCTGAATTGTTAAATCTAAGCAAAGTCCTAAGAAACTCAGTGGGGCTTTAGAACTGCCCAACTCTATTTAAGGCTACATTAAATAGTGTTGCTTCCAGCTCCACCTTTCAGACTGAAAACTGACAGATAATGCTTATCCTTGTCAGAGAAAGGGGTTCAGGAGCTGCAGTGACTTCACTGGGACAAGTCAGCACTTTGAAGCAGCACGGCTAAACAGTTCTTCTTGCTGAACCTGTGAGCCTGATGCTTTGTGCGCTAATAACTAGCATTGTTGTATTAATTTAGTTGCCGGAGGTCTCCACAAACCACCTCTTTTCTTCACTGCTTTGAGCAATATGAGCCAGGTTCAGCTAGAAATATCCCATTACTGTTGAACAGGAAAATGCTGCAACTGTGGACATGTCCTTGCTGTTCTGTCATAAGCAGCACTCTGCTAGGTCCTTGTATCTGGGAGATGAAGACAGTAGGTTGTGGTCAAGTCTCTGTGTGACTGAAAAAAAACTAACATGCTGATAGTGGCAGTTTAAGCCATGCAAACAGCAGGAGCAGAGTCCTTGGCCCAAGAAGTCAGGGTCTAGATCGAACTGGAGAGGCCTGGGCTGCACTCCTGGCACAGCTACCACCTTAGTATCAGTTACTTCATGTCTTTGCCCAGTGCCTGTCCACAGTATGTGAAATATGTGCTACTGCAAGAATTTTAGTGCTGTGCTATTTGGAGTCTATTACTGTTGCAAGGCAGGGGTGGAAAAGAAATCTGAGCTATAACTTTTTTCTGAACACAAAACACACAGCACCTATGACTGAGGAACTAGCACACCACACTTTTCCTAGGGTCTATGGTTTTACCCTTATATGCTTGCTTTTAAATGGTGTCTTTCAATTCATTATAATACTTTGAGACAGTCTGATAGCACTGGGTGTGGGGACACCCCAGACTCCTCAATTTCTCCCTCAGAGGTGCCATGGAGGGATAATGTGCATGGTCCAACACACAGCTGAATCTGTTCTCCAAAGACCTGCTCCAAAGCCCACAGAAAAACACATGCTTTTCCATTGATTTTTTTCATAGACTTTGAATTGATCTCCAGATGTCTGTCAACTCTTCTTAATTGTGGAAATATTGTAATGGAAACTAAGTAACGATGGCAATTCAAAAGAGACCCAAATCAATATTTTTATGGAAGGGGCTAAAGAAAAGTCTCACTGTAAATTCCTGCAGATTCTCTTGGATCAGTTCTGTTCAAGTCCCTGGAGTGGCTAAGGCTGAGGAAACTTTCTCTTAATTGAGAGACTGGAAATAAAATCCTAAGACTTCTACCTTCTCACCCTTCCCTCAGTGAGTGCTTTGAAACCTTTGCTTTTCAAATCTCCCAGAGCTGTCTATAAATAAGGAGAACCTCCTTTCAACTGGGACCTCCCTAGCAGGTTATCACCTCTAAGGACAAGAAAATAGGGCAGAAGTAGTGGCACAAACAAGCTTCAATTCAGATTGTTTGAAATCAAATATTACCTATGTATTAGCCTCATTCTGTCTGTGAGGACCAAAGCATTTGTTCAGGGCACTGTGCAAGGTTATTTAACCAGGCATTTTGTGGAGTCATGAATTAATTTAACCGATGATCTTTAATTTCCCATAACTAATGTTATTCAGCTTTGCAAATAATCCAGTGAAATCTCCATCTAGTTTTGAATAGCTGTAACTAAAGCTCACCTTTCTGTGACATTGCTTTTTCATTTTCCAAGAGTGTTAGATTTTCTTACTAGAACTGTCTGCTTCTAGATTTACCCCACCCCCCCGACCCCCCCAGTATGTGCAGGATCTCCTCTGTGCAAGCTCATGGTTTCTTTGCCAGTGTCTTTTAAAATCTTACACTTCGGTCAGAGGTAAAAATATTAATGTTAGCAAAAGTCAGCAGAAAGCTCTTTATTTTGTTCTGATTTTCCTGTGAATTTACAGAAGAAATTGTATCTCTATTCTATTCCACGTGCTCCTGTTAATCCTTATTCTCACAAATAAGCCACTTCTGCACAAATTGTGCTGTTCATTTTAACGAGTTGAAATGCATAAAATTTGCAAGTTCTCATTAACACTCTTGTAGCACAGTCCATTGACTCAATTAATGCTTTCAACTTGGTGCCATAAAGTTATATGTATTTTCTATTTAACAGAAAGTTACATTATTTTGTTTTTATTCTTAAATACTATAAATGCATTTCATAGCTGTATTATGAAAATAATTTCTGTTACAGAATGAAGATGGGGTTCCACGTGGTTAGATGGTGTGTAGGAACAGTTAGATACATAGAATGCAAACTCTGCTAAGAAAAAGGAAAGTTCAAGTGGCCTAGAGGATAGGTTCATGACTAGAGAAGTGATTTAGCTCAAAGGGAGGAAAAAAAGGTCACTAAGCACCAGGAAAAAATTCTTACTTTTATATAATCTTGGTCAAAAAGTTCATATCATTCAAGTCAGGAAGGGTCACTGCATTGTCACCTACTCTGACCACCTTGCAATGAAGGATATAAAATGCTGGTCATGGGGGAAATTATTTACTGAGAAAAAAAATCCTAGGGGGTTCATGAGTTACCTAAAATTGAGCAAGATCTGCACAAGACTACTGCTAGAGAACCTTACACTGTCTCTCTAAGCACAGAGATAGTCCATACATGTATACATGTTACTGCCATTCAGTTACTGCAGCACCATTTAATGCTGAAGAATGGTAGCAGGTACATTCATCCACTTTTGCTCCACCTTGTTTTCGTGTGGTGCTTTTTTGAGTGTGGGATTTAGGTTTTCCTGTTTGCTTGGGTTTTTTTGTTTTGGTTTGGTTTTTATTAGAATAGCTGAAAGCTAGCAGCCCAGACACTTTGCTTACAGGAGTCAAACTTTGATCTCTTAGGTCACAATCTACCACTTTTACTGGGATTTGCTCCTCAAAGCCTGCAACCCAATAAGGAAATAGCCAATGTCACTCTGTGCTCAAAGCTTCAGGCAGGTACATTTTTCTAGAGGAAAATATTCAGAATATAAAAAAAATACACATGCATTTTGTTCTCAAATACAAGAGCAACATCATCTAGACTATCCCTAAGACTTTCTTTCCAGAAACTGTGGAGATGTTGTTGGGTTTTGCCTTACAAAAGAGAGCCATGCGCACTTCTCTCACTTGTTTAGTACTCTGTGAGGCACACCAAGCACCCTGTGTTCATGACTGCCTTGGAAAATATTTTTTCTGATCCAAACAGTTTGGAATCTGAGAGTGCCTGTGCAATCAATAGGTTCAGAGAGTTCTGAAATGTCATATGAAATATGCCTTTAGAATGTCACAGGAGTGTAGAGACTCAACTTCTTAAGTCACCTGTTATTGTGCAATTCCAGGATTTCTCTGTTCACTTTGATTTAGTAGTTTTAACACATGATGTCACTGCTATGGTTGGAACTAAAGACTTACTTCCATCTTCTGTACCTTCCTATCTACAAAACACAAAAGCATCTTAACCTTCACCAAGAGCAATGTTATTAATAGGCATGAACAAAAAATGAGAGTGCACAGTCACACTTCAAGGTGTCTTAATCATGAACACATTTCCTAAGCCCTGTTTCACCTCCTGCTGTTGGTCATTGTATCTTTCCTGCCTTTTTTTTTAATAATGGGAATGTCAGCTACCTCTTGTACAGAAACTAGAGGCAGGATCTAAGGTGACCATGTACTGTTTTAACTTGGCTGTAAAGGTCATTCCTTTCTGTTGAGTGCCCTGCTTTTATTTGCAGCCAGTCACTGTCCATGCTGCAGAACTGTGAACAAAAAGTAATAACCTGCAGCACTCTGATGTGCAACAAAGTTCCTTAAACTTGATGGTATTGAAATTTTCACAGCTTACTAGAAAGTATCATTCAGTAAATGTTTGGCAATTGAAGAAATGTTAGAAAATGAGCCAAGCAAAATTATCTTAGGTGACTAAAAAGTCTTTTAGATACAGACCTAATGTGAGGTGAGATACATGATGTTGAACATTAAATTAGTCCTAATGATACTGAAGCTTTGTTCAGCTGGGTCTAGGGACCTCCTGCAGACAAATTATGATCATTTCATACCCGTAAGATGCTAAAACTTAAGAAATTGCTTCAGGCTTATTCTGCATTTTCACGGTCTGTTTCTTGCCTCATCTTCAAAGGGCTGCCAAACTAGCCTGCTCCAGAGCAGATGCCTCTTGTACCATGCAGATCAGTAACTGCTTATGACTTTACAGATCTATATATATCATATGTGCTATAACTACTTGGGAAATAGGAACTTTATTGAGGTTTTGGCATGAAAAACAAAATGGGAAAATATCCTCTATAATTTGGTGGTTTATTCTGTAGAGGGGGACTAGGAAAACAGAACAGCAATGCTTTTTTCTTACCTCTGAGTCCATTATGTCTGCCTTTTCAAGCAGGAAAGAGTGGAAATAGTTCATAATCTTTTTGTTGAAGCCCTAGAAGTCTGCAGAGCTATACATAAGACCTTTCCAAACTATGCAAGTATTTCTTTGAGCTCAGGCTCCCAAACTCTTCCCAACATACACTATGTGAATTTCTACTGGTTTTCACCATAATGGTGCTGAGTTAAAGCCCAAGTGCCTCTTTCATGCTATATCCTAAATAGAAAAGTAATGAAGAAAACATTCATACTGAGTATGTTTAAAATAGTTTATTTTCATGAGAGTGGCTTTGTTGTTTCAGATGCCAGGTCAGAAACTGCAAACAGAAGTCCTCAAGAAATTACCAAAGTGATATTGAGGATGGATGGGCAGGGGGTGGTGAGAAATAGACTGGTTTAATTGCACTGAACACAAACAGAAGAGTATTCTTGCATGAGATGTACTTCTTTGAGATTACCATGAGGTGCTGAAGATTAATTAAGGCAAGATCTTAGCCAGTGCTTGCTTTTCATTTCAGTGAGACAGTATCAATTGTAAGAGAAGGGTGGTCAGCTGGTGTTTCCAGGACAGGCCTTTCTCCCTCTGAATGGGTCTGAACCATCTTAGCTGGTTAGTCGATTCCTTTCAAGAAAAAAATGGGCCTGGATTGCTCTTTGTGTTATCTACTTCTGCATCATTTACTTTTCATATCTTACCAGAACAACTCATTAATGAATTCTTCCTCCATTGACAAGGGGGTGAATTTTAGTTTATACTTTTCACTTATCACATCTCAAAAGAATGGGTGTTTTTCTGCTCAGTTTAGATTGTTTTCCATCTATGGCCAACCTATGTTCATTAGTCTCTAGCTGGATTATTTACAGCCCTATGCCTAAATCTATTTCTTTAGGCACAAAGTCATCAATAGGACACAGTATATGAATATTTGATAATTAAAATACAGTAAGCTGTGTCCTGGATAAAGCTGTCTCTTGTCTTTAACCTTTCTGCCTACAGCTCTTCAGAGGCAGGTGGTGTTCTTTCAGGACACGGCATCTTTATGGAAAAATTGCTTTTCTCTCTGTTCTTGTCATTTCATCAGTGGATACAAGGTCCACATCTGTGGTTACACTTGCTAGGATATGAATTACAAGGGGTCACAGTTCTCCCACTTCAGGGAATTTGTTGACTGTTTCAACTTTCCAGGAAACAAGGTAAATTTTCTCAGTTCCCTCTTGCAGCAAGGGGAATGGTAATTGTGTGGGCACAACAGCAGGAGATGGGCAGCCTGCTCTACACTCCTAGCTTTGTGAAGAAGCTTGTTTGGTCAGATCCTCAGCTGTGGTAGGAAAGCACCCACTGCCAGAATGCGTAGAAGACCGCATGGCACTGAAGGACACTTTTCTAAATAAATACATAAATACAGACACCAATATTCTTCTCTACTCCTCTTAGATAATCATGTGACCTACTGTACTCCCTGTAGGTAAAGGTCAACTTTACTTAATTGGAGATAAATTACCTGAAACTTTGCCTGGCAACAGATCTAACAGACAAGGACTTGTGGAACAAACCCATGTTGTGAATCACTATTATATTATTTCAAATTGGAACCTGGCCTGGAGCAGAACCAGCTCCAGCACATGTAACCACAAGCATCCAGTTGGGTTAAGCAATAGTGCTCGGCATCATAGATTCTGTCACTGAGGCTGGCTAATACAAGGTGGCTGTTTTTGCACTCATACTCCTATGCCCCACATTTTGTAGAATACGGGGTTTTGGGGGTTTTGTTTGTGGGTTTGGTTTTGTTGTTTGTTTGGGGGGGTTGATTGTTTGTTTTTGTTGGGTTTTTTCTTGTTGTTGGTTTTGGGTTTGTTTGGGGTTTTTTTTATTGTCCCCATGGGCCTAATACTGCATTCTTCTGTGGTGACTCCCCAATATATTTCTATTTACACTGCAGTCCTATTTCAGTGAAGAAATAAATAGTCCACTCTGATTTTTTGGCTCCTCTATGCTTTCTTGCGCTTTCCTACTCCAAATGTCAGACTTGAAATTCTCACTTGTAAAGCTCCTCAGGGGCACAGGTCAATTGCTGTGTAGGTCAGGAAAAGATCATGGTTGACAGTTCTGTACAACTGTCTTCCACAACTGTGGGCAGTGGGATTTTTGTTTCCCATGACAGGCGTAGAGGTAAACCTCTGACAGAAGCAGCCCTCCAGAGTAGGGTTGTGCAAATCTGTGTTAGATTATGTTATAGTTATACTGAGAGTTGGATGGCAAATATACTGGTGTGAAGGGGAGAAAGAAGGTAAAGACGCTCCTTTTATGCTTGTGATCCTGTGAGTCAAAATGAAATTAAGTCCTACTGGGTAAGAAGTGAAAGACAGAATTACCAAATATGTTTCTAATGAAAATAAATGTTATTTAATGTTTTATTTTGCTGTCAGTAAATAATGGCAGTGGATAAGGGTCATAAGGATCCCGCAGGGCTTATAGGGGTTGGGGCTTAGATGCTGGGTAACAACTGCCTGCCTGGGAGCCATCTGCAGGCTGGATCTCAGCAGCCCTGGCCCTGAGGAGAAATCATGAAGCTTTGGCAATGCCTGAGTCACAATTCCCTTGGTGACTTGAAGCTATTGGGCTCCTCCTTCCTTCACCTCAGTTTCCATATTGGCCACTTGAGAACAGTCATAGTATCATGCCTTGCAGGAGGGTCATGGTGGTGGCCCTTGTTCCCACAGCCCTCTGGAAAGCTGGAGTGCTAAAGAAATTCCCTCTCTGGGAGAGTATATCCTGTGCACTCTCCAGTTGCATCTTTCCAGCTTGAAAACTTTTCAAGCCACTTATCTAAACAGTTCCCACACAGTAATGTCTTGCTGCCCTAGGCCTCTACTCTTGCTTGTCTGCAGCTTCCTTTCTGCTGACCCCTGAGTGGCCACAGCAAAACAACCTGTGAATGTTGAGGGCTTCATATGCTTTCAAAACTGGACTTGATGTTTTCAACATATTCTCTCATTTTCCTGTGTGCAAACTACTGTCTAACATTTCTGGAAAGGCAGCTGGAGACTCCAGCCAATTTCTATGGCATTTTAAAGCTGCACATATGTTTAATATATCTACTACTTCCTTCCCCAGGGCTTCATGCTTCTCTTGCCATTCATCTCTTCATACTGTATGCATAGAATATGAGTTATCTTCAGCGTCACTATCATAATATATGGCATTTCCCAACACCTACATGGCAAATCCATTAGGAACTGTAACAGATGCAGACTAACTCCAGTAGTATGAATGCTCTACCTGGTGGGAAACAATCATGAAAAGTACTTTTCCCATTCAGAAATTATGAAAAGGTAATAGAAACAGATGCAACTCCCTTCTCAGATATTTTTTTGACTCTGGGAAGAGATAGGAATCAATGAAATTGGGGGAGCTGGTTTAATCTGAGGCAAATAGAAAGAAATGCTAGTTCAAACAGCAGTGCAGGTTGAGAACTGGTGAGGTGGGAGTCCCATCATGAGTGGCAATGGGGAGCACTCACAGCAGCACCCCACAAATTGCATGTGGAATCTGAAGGAAAGACAAGGGGTGCCTTCTGCCAAAGTTGTAATGCTGCCTCTGGAGCAGCAGGTAGGATAAAAGATTGTCAGTAATACTCAGAAACTACAGACTTGGAATAAAAGTAGCAAATGGATGAGGATGCCACAGTTTCCCTGCCCACTGTTATCTTGCAAAAATTCTTCCACTATCCTGTCCAACACAGTGTTGGGAGTGTCTGTCAGGCATGCAGTGAGAGGGTATAAACACCTTCAGTCAATAGCAACTAATGACAGCCCTTGTAACCACAGCTCAGCTCAAGCCTAAAGCATTTTCTTGATCCTCCTACTTTAAGGCAGTGTTAAGTTTTTCATATACTTGTTTATTTTTGTGGGCAGTAAATGTAAAAGGTGTATGGATGGCACAAAGATAAATGCAGAAAAATAAAGTTTGCTTAGGAAATACAGACATAACTTGTTTCTTCTTCTCTGCTACAAAGGAAAAATAGTTGAATTTTACCCACTTCTGTGACCAAGGCTGGCTATGACTACTGCTTCCCTTTTTAAACTGTGTGAAGTTGACTTCACACAATGACTATCTGGAGCAGTCAAAGCACTGACCATCCAAAGTCCAAGCTAAGAAATGGTTTCCAGGGCAGTAAGACCTACTCCAGAGTGGTTGTTCATTGTCATTTCATAGTCAGCCCACCTGGATCTCATGCACTGAGCCTTTAATGATGCACTAACGGTGTGGGCAAAGAGTAATGAAGAAGCTGGAGATGAGAAACAGAGATAGGAGGAAGCACTAAATGAGAAGGATGAGAAGGCAACTATAAATACAAAGTTTTCATGTAAAGCACAAAGCACAAGTAATTCCACCATACCCAGACTTTAGGGTATGTGTACTAAGCTGGCAAGGGTGACAGCTGAGGAAAAAATGAAGAAAAAAAAGTATGTGCACAGCAAGGGGTAGGCAGGGACTCCAGACAGTAGGGAGGTAAAGAACAAATCGGTGGAAGAATAAAAATCTTAGCATTTCTGAAAGGACCCATTAGGGTCAGCAGCCTGGGAGATATCAGTGCATTCAGTGAGCTGTTGGGGGACAGCAGACTGACCAAAACACTGCAAAGCTTTGCAGTAAGCTGGTGAAGGCTTCCTGGAACCCTACCAGGAAGCTTTTTGGTTGTCTTTTGTAATGGCTATAGGAGGTAGAAGTGGGCAGGATGGCTATCTTATCAAGACAAGAGATACAGGGGGTGGCTGGGAGCAGGCCTAGAGAAAAATCTGTGCTCCACACATAAATCTTGAATCCTGGCATTCCTTCCCCAGTAATCACACAGCAGGCTATATTTAGCCCAACCTAAACAGAAACAAAGAACAGCAGGACTAGTCTTAGCTCCAACAGCTGCCACCAGCTGCTCAGAGGGGATGCAGGTAGAGCCGATGTCAGATGTAGTTAAATGAGATGGAACCGGGAAGGCAGCTATGCTTGAATGAACAATGTTGGCCTTTGGCTAGAGAAATTGTGTGTTTTATTATTTCATGGTTAGCCAGAAGTAAGATTAAATGTCGAGCAGAGCATGAATGCTTTCTACACCAATGGCAAGGCTAGAGTCAACCATGGACAGGCAAATAAGCAGAAGAAAGGAAGGAGGTAACAGATGCAAGTAGACCATCTTGCCACTCAGAGCAAATGCTTGTGTGTCTAGCTCAAGTTCTTGGTGTTCCCTCTATTTAGTTTTAGCATTTCAAGAATCAACAAATGCATTTCTGAAAAAGTCCAGGAAAGACTGGTTGTCTCATACCTGCTGATTAAAACCTTGTATCTCTGTGGTGAGGCCAGTGAGACTTTTCCAGGCAGCATAGTGGGGGTGCCCAGAGGTCCTGCTGACACCAGCAGGGCCCTGCACTTACCTGATGTACACCCTGCCTTGGGTCCAAAACTGCACATGTGGGGCCACTACAACAGCAGCCCCTTTCCTTGCTGGCAGGACTAGGACTCTCAGGGCCCCACGTTCATGAGTGACAAGAACTGCATAGGCATCAGTGTCATCCACTGGACAGGAGTGTGGAAAGGTCATGTTAATACAACTGGTTGCTTGCAGTATTACCTGCTCCAGGGGGACACATTTTTATGCTTGCTTTGGGAGAAGTCATCACAAAACCTCACCCAGAGTGACCCAATCACTGTTACATTTCTACTAGTACATATATACATACATGCAGAGTACCTTCAGTGAACCTTACCCTGGTTGAAAAGTGCAAAACTAGAGGATGTAAAAAGTGGGATTGTTTAGTGGGTACTTTACCAGCAAAATATTATGAGACAATTAATATAGTGGGTGTTATGCTTGATCACTGAATAATAATCACTTAAGCATCTGGTCATCATTGCCATTCTTAAGAACAAAGAAAAAAAAAAAGTAACTGATCAACTCTACTAGTATTAAAAAACAAACAAACAAAACTAACAGAAATTCCACAGTCTCCTTCTACCCACAACTTCTGGATTTCAGAGGCACTTTATTATAGTAATCCTTCCTAGATACATCAGTTGGTAGAGCATGGACTTTGAAGCTTTTGTGGTAGCTTTCCCTGCCTTACTAGAAGAGCTGTGAGCTTCATGACTAATCGCTTCTTAATAACTCATGTTTCCTCCCCAAAAATCCCTGAAATGAAACTAGTGGGGGAAAACATATGAGCAAGGATTTGTGAAGTAAAAAATCACTTTGAAATGGGTGTCTTCCCAAGTAAATCATTTTTGAAGGGGTGGAGGAGGTGCTGAATTCAATTCTATTGCCCAGATGACCAGACCTTGCAGCTGGGAAGTGATCCCTGATTTCAGACATATCTCCAATTAACAAAAACAAAACACAGATTTGTTGTAGGTCTCTCTGGATTGGCTGTTGCTTGGATTTGTTCTGTAGGAACTTTCAAGTCCAGGTATCTTTCTTCCAGGTATATTCCCCCATCCTGGCTTAGAAGGGGAAAATAGCATAAGCGAACAGATACAAATCTACACCTACTCAGGACTTTCCCAACTGTAACACTAAAATGACTGAAATTGGTGAGATCTTAATTTCTGAGATGGGACAGGCTCTTTGCAGGATATTTACTCGCTTTATCGATTACCCTTTTGCCCAATTGCAAGCATCTGAGCTATTGCTTGAGCAAAAGGTGACAACAGCCCTGTGTCCCATGTCTCACCTGATTGCATAAGAAAATGATTTGCATAGCTGCCTAGAAGCAGACACATATTTATGGGAGGGAGTCGGGGCTGTGGGAGCCTTGGTATCTTATCTTTAGTATGCTTAAGCACCAGTAGAAGCCACACACACTTCCATGTCACATACCACAGCTGAAGCTGAATGGCCCATCCAGACAGATGAGAACTGCAGTTGTCCATGGCTGGGCACACCATACACACTAGTGCAGAAACTTGGGAGCATTCAGCCTGGCTCACACAGCAAAAAGGCAAGTTGGCAGCACTTGCTGCAGATGGACATCCTCTATTTTTTTCTGGCCCAAATATAAAGGCTCCTAAGCAGAGGTATTTTGAGCATTCCTAGTCAACTATATTATAAGTTGGAAAAGCATCAGCCATACAGTGCTATCCAGTATGTGCCTTTTTTTTTTTTTTTCCTCCTCCTTGTTCATACATTTTCACTCCTCTTTAGCTTTCTGGGCACATACTGTACCTTGTGATGACATGGAAGAACAAGGCCTTTAAGTCTTTATTAATTGTTACTACTGTATTTTTAAAAAGAGCTATTTAGGAAATTCTAACTTTTGCTACTGTAGGAATGAACCTGTAGGATTCAGAAGAACAATATAAACAGTAATGTTTAAGCAATTAAATTTTAATTCTCTGCTCCTTTTGGACATAAAGTTTCTTCCCCTTAATGCCATTTGACTCTGGCTCAAATTAGGAGGTGCAGCCCTGTTATCTATAGCAGGGCTTAGGAATGTCGCTTCCCACCCACAGTGTCTCCTCTTCTTCCCAAGTGAAGCAGCAGCAAAATGCTCCTTGGCTCAGTCAGAGCACCTCAGCTGTGTTTTATTCAGCTAGCTGAAAGCAATGTTTATGCAACTTTTATACAATATGAAGTAGGTGAATATAGGTGCATCCAGTCCACTGTACAAGAGCAGATTGTGATGCCTGCACCTGATGAGCTTGCCCAGATGAACTGACTTACTCTACTCAGTGCAGTTTGGAACTAAGTACCTTACTAGAGCACTCTTCTGTATCCCTTTCTGAATTGGTTTGCTCCTCCTTTTCTATTTGAAAGGTTTAGGTTTACATTAAGTAAGAAAACAAACAAATATGACAGGTGAGTTGATTAGCAATTCTTCCAGCCTTCTCTGGCCAGTAGGAGGAGACATGGCAGGGAAGGTGAACAATAAAAAGCTGATACTCAGACTTGCTGTTCCCACATTTGTTTTTTAAACCTCTGAACCATGGAAACTGGACAAGCAGCAAGAAAAGTAGAGAAAAGTTTTGTTTTCTCTAGCTTTATCTTTTCTTTGAGATGCTATCACTATTCTGATTTGTGAACAGTGTTCTGGTTTCCTACCTGATGTTTGGGAGAGTCTTGGATTAGTCAGAAGGGACTACTTAGTAGAACAAGGAATTTTGCACCTCATTAAACAGATGTCTAGCATTAATGATGAGATTAGGATGTTCCTCAGCTCTCAGTAATAGTAACAGTTCTGTTGACTTTCATGGTGCATGAGGGTCAGATTTAATTCTCCACGTCTTGAAGCACAACACTAATTTCTTCATAGTTGTTTTGACACACTGATCCAAAGTCCCAGTCAGGAACTGGAAGAGGAATGTCTCCAGGATACGTGTCTTTATCTTCACAGATGCTGTTAGGTGGTGAAGCAACTTACAGACTAAGAACTTAATGCCTGGCTCTTCTTCAGCAAATAAAGATGAGCCAAGAAAGCAAGCCCGTGACCATAGTTTGGCATGACTTTCTGGCAATTGCAAGGCCTTATCACCCAAGGTCTTTTTTTCATTGCACGTATCTATCACGCTCCAGCGTTCTGCCATGCATTCTTGCTTCTAGAGTCTGGCTTATCTCTTAGCTGTCTGGCCAAGCCTACACCAATAACCTATGGCTACAGGATCCTGTCTCAACAAAGTATTACAAACTGGTCACGGGGATAGTGAATTACAGAGCTACACTAAAAAAAAGACAATATTAACATAATCTAGCAGGGTGCTTAGCTGTGATTGTTTGTTGGGTATCTGGAGACTACTTTGTGTCCAGCTCCACTTTTAGCAAAGGTGTAACAGCACCTCCACAGCTCCTACTGTTGCTACTGCTGGCTACAAGCAAAACAGGTATTTTCAGGCACACACACCCCCTCCCCTACACACACACACTTATTTCTGTGGAGTTGGCTGAGATGTTGAAACTGAATCCTTTTATGGGAACATACAAGAGAGGTTTTCATAAGCAAGCTGGAGATTCTGGAAGGCACAGCTGCTACTCTGTTGAGGTAGCTGACAGCACTCTGTAGTCTCTCCACTCCCTTAAATTCACCTTTTTGTGCTGCCCACTTATTTGCCCCTTCATTTCCACACAGATTCACACTCGTGGTCACAGTCAAAAAGAGAGGGCCTTAGTCATATTTTATGTAACATTTCTTTGCATGTCAAAGGGAAAAAAAAGAAAAGAGAGAAGAGAACTCTCAAGGACTAGACTGTTTTTATCAGCTTTTCATTAAAAATTTTCTCCCATCCAGTTCCAAGATTACAGGAAAACATTTTTGACATAAAATCATAGTATAGTGAAGTCTACAAAAAGGATACAACAGGTAAAAAAGGCTCTTGTTGGCAAGGCATTTTAACCGAGCACTTAAATGGTAGGGATTTTTTTTAATATAAGCTCTCAAATTATTAGGAATATCAAGGCAAGGGGATTTTTTTAGTGTTTGAATCTTCTGTCAAATGCTTCAACATCTTTGTGCATTATTCTGAATCCAGCAAAAAGACTGAACAGAAACCATTAACCAAATGTAAGATGAATAAAAAGGAGAATCACTGAAGTTCCTCACAAAATTTGGACAGGATAGTGAAATACAAACACAAAAGAGGGGTGGGGTGAGCACAGGAGGGGAAAAGGAACAGTTTAAACTTATCCCAGTATATTATCAGCATTCCCTTCAGTAATTTTTTCAAACAGGTAGAATTTGATCTGCATTGTCTTTGTATAAGCAGTATAATCTCTAACAACCTCCGCCTCACATACGCCTTTTTTCCTGAAGGCTGACAGAGCTACTTCACTGATAGTGTTCTGGTAAAATACCTTCTGGATAAAACGCTTTTATAAACAACCCGTTCTGAAGTTAATAAAACTACAATACATTTACAGGCCAGAACCTTGGCACTTCTAATACAAAATTTACTTCAGGGAACTGAAGCAGGTTGACAGCACCTGAGAGTCTTGCCTAATGCCAGTATGTCATACCTCCTGGCTTCTCTTGTGCAGATTTCTCTATAATAAACAGTATCTTAAAATTCCCAAGTGGGTGCAAGAGCATTAGAGTCAGTCTCTTTATTTCCTCATCCCCATAGTGCAAGCACATGTCTAAGCGGTCCTGAAGCTGAGAAGTTAATGCAACACCACTGAACTACCCAAGAGAGCTTGAATCATTACACACCTTGTCTGAAAGGAAAGGTTGTCTGTAGAAATGGATTTTTAACATTCATGCTTCCCCCTTGTGTTTCTACCACAGGAACTCACCGGACTATGTTTCTTTCTCAAAAGATCTCTTGAAATGCAAACTTTTTCCTTGGTTTTCTGGTAGATACGTAAATCCAAGAGAGCACTAAGAATAAGTTACTGAATCTAAAATTTCCCACTGAAATCAACCAGAATTGCAGCTATTATAGAAGTCATCCAATATTTAACAGAGGATCTAGTCTTGGGGAATTGGGCATATAACAAAAATACCTTCATCTAGCATAAGCTCTGAAGAGGCAAATTAAACATTGCTAATTCTGAACCAATGAAAAAGGGGAATCTTGCCACTCACTTCATGAGAAGTAGGATCAAGTTGTGGGAGGAAGTTGTTGTCAGGGTTTTTAATTTAAAGTGATAAACATATTCTGGAGAACCTGGAGAAAATAGTGTGGAAAGCAAGAGAGAACTCTTGTCCTGATCCTGGTCTCTCTGACAATAACAAGGTCACAGCTGTCATTTTATACAAAGAGTTTTTCTACACAGAAGGAGAAAAAAGTTACCTGATGACAAGTAGAAGAAAAAAATCAGACAACAAACATACCTGACTTGCCCACACCAGCTCGACCAAAGATCGCCAGCTTCACTTCTGCACTCTTAGCCATGCTGGAAAGAATGGAGTGGTGACAAATTCACTCAATTATCAAAACTGAAGCAGAAGAACCGTTCCCAGCTCCTGTCTTCGGCTTCACCGTGTCATTGTGACGTCAATGCAGAGCCTGGGGAAGAACACCACAAGGATGGAGCTGAAAGGAGCTAGGCTCTCCCTCAACCCCCCCTTTTTTGTTTTTTAAATAGTCATGAGAATTGATGCTACGCTCCCACTTACACATTGCGGTAACATCACTAACACATTTGGCACTGTTCAAGCAAAACCTACCTTCAGCTTTCTACCTTGTTTGTTGTTGTTTTTTTTTTTTTCACACTGACACTGTAATACAGCAAAAGGTACTTAACAACTTAAAAAAACCCCAAAGTACCTAGGTTCCTAGTTATTTCTTTCTCTTTCAGAGGCAATTATTATATTTACTGTATTTGCCTGAATTAGTTTCTGTGGCATGTATTTAAAAGCTACTAGCACTCAGTAATAGTGTCTGCAGACAGCTGATCTTTCCTCAACCCCTTCAGTTCCAGAAGGGTTTCAATTACTCAGCTGCAGTTGCCTAAAAACCTCTAAGCACTTGTACCTTGTCCATTCTGCTAAACAAATCCATACTCAGAAGTTTTTTGGTCCTCCTTGTTTAAGCTGCCTCAGTTCAAACATAAACAGCAAAGCATGAGATTAGAAAAAGGATGACAGAATTTCTGGTAATACACTTTTAACAGGCATTTTAATAGGAATTACCTATATTCATAACTTCACTGTGTGACCTTCAGCAAGTCACTTGACACTTCCTCTCCCTAATTTCTCTCACACAAACAGTAAAAAATGTAACAGTACCTGTCAAACTTTCATACCTTGGGCAAAATAGTGGCAACTGTGATGATGATCCTCAGCCCTGACTAAAACACTAAAAATTCAGTCACCCTTTAAAACAGGGTAGAACTTTACTTGTGAATGCAACCTGTTACTAAGCTTTGCTGTTGTGCTAAACTGTCCCCTTTTAGCCGTAAATTCTCACAGTGGTGTAGGAAGCTCTCTGTTAATACTATTCTCTCTACAGAAAAATGCATTTCAGACATGTTTCTTGAAATAAAAGCCTGAGGCGTTTGCCTACGGGAAAAGGGGGGGAAAAAAAAAAAAAATCATGTAAAGCAGTAAAGTCACCTTATACAGAGAAAGGTCCCAAATCGTCTCTGACGTCTTTATGCTCCTGATTCATTTTGCCTAAGAGTAAATATCAAATCACGCTCACTCTGAACAGTCAGTAAATGCAAAATGTTTCAGGAGCTGTATCACCCAGCGGGGTGGGTGGGAGGGGGATGCCGGTATTTTGCTCCTACAAAAGCTCTCGGTCGCGGGCCGGTACCTAACCCAGGGCAGCGGGGCTGCGCCTCCAAGCACCAGCGAGCTTCCTCCGCTGCCTGCGGCACGACGCGCCGCTCCACGCCCGGGCTGCCCCGCGCAGGGCTCTCTGCACCCCCGCCCGCCCCTGGCTGGCAGGTATGCTTGACATTTCTGGGTAGGTATGGAGTCATCGCCTTCTGCCTCGTAAGTTCGGATAGGCTCTGCTTCCCGACCGGGTCACGGCAGGTGCCGCCAGCCCGGCGAAGGGTGGCTGCAGGCACCGCCGCACCCCGGGATGCCCGGCTCCGCACCCGCAGCCCCGTACGCAACGGCCTCCGCGCCGCACGTTCCCATACATGTTCCTCCCCACGCCCCCTCCCCCTCGCTCCTCCCTTTTTCCCGCACCCGCGGAGAAGCTCCGCGGGCGCGCGCAGTTCTGTGCCTACCCGTCCGGCACTCACCTCCTCGCGGCGAGCAGCGCAGAGGGGCCGCGCTCGGCGTGCCCGAGCTGCGCCGCAGAGCTCAGCGAGGGAAGCGCTGCCCGGCCCCGGGCGCGCCCGCGCTCCCGCCGGCGGCAGCGGCGCGGCCGCACAATGCGGAGAGGGGCCGCCCGCCCGGCGGCGGCTCCTGCAGCGCTCGCCGTCGCTGCGCGGCACCGCGGCTCCCCCTGCGGGCCGCCGTGCGCAGCACGCCCGCTCCGGCGCGGCCGTCAGGTACGGGAGGTGCCAGCCTCTGAGCCGGGGAGCGGCGGGGGGGGCCAGGCGGGACTCGGAAGGAGGGCGAGTTGGCGCCGTCTCCTTCACTGTGGATTGTTGCAAGCGGAACCCGGTGCCCCTCGTGGTGTCCGAGAGGAACGAGCGCAGCCCAGTAATTTGGTGCGTTTGACGATAACGCAGCCTTTAATTATGTCTGTTCTTCATATGCATAAGTTCTGGCCAAGTGTTTGCTAGCGGGCCCGGCCAAGTCTGCTTCACAGTTTAACATCTCAAGTACTTTCTTTCCCTCCGTCTTATTTGCTTAGTGCTGATCACCAGTATCACACAGCACAACTCTATAACACAGAGCTAGATAGTGTCTAACTGTCGTGACAAGCGTTAACAGTAAAGCAGCAGTAATGTTGTGGTCTCATCAGACCCTTTTCCAGGAGGTCCAGCTTTTTACAAGGTGCTCTTCCTCCTGACATCCCAACATGGCTTATGGCAAATGAAAACATTGGTATTTCCATTTGCAAATGGAGTAAATGAACTGTGTAATGACATCAGTCCCTCCAAGAGGCTAGTGTCAGAGACAGCGATCAAGTTCTGACATGATAGGACCAAATTCACCAGACAACTCTTACATCCTTGTTTATTAAACTATCCTGTAATGTAAAGATACATTAGTAACAGATGTGAAGCAGAGCTGGAAAGCACTTAGAGTTCAGCCGATGTTCTTTCTCTGTTTCTATTCCAGCCCAGATCTGAAGAAGATAGGAGTAAAAGAAAAAGCTCTCCCCTCAGTGTCTTTCTTGATGCAAAATTAAATACACTTGGATTGGAAAAGATCTTCCATGATCCAAGTGTCTCTATAAGAGCACAATAAGCATTTCAGGGGCAGGGTGGCAGTCCTTAGGAGAAATGAGCACCTACTATTCCTTCCAAGCTGTGCCAGCTGCAGGCACTTTGGAGCAGATCTTAAAATAGTTGTACTGCAGCTCATTTAAAGGAAAAAAAAAATAAAAATTAGAAGGCAGATGTGAAAGCAGTAGTGTGGTTTATGCTTTACTTGTTAAAAATAAATGCTGAGGCTTTAAGCCTTCACTCTCTGTTTGGTTTACATAATTTAGAGGGATTAGCTTTTTCCATCCTCCTATGAGAACTGGTGAGTGTCTATTTTGCATCTGGAGAAATGTGTGTTAGTCTCGAGGCCTGACATTTGCTTTGTGTCTATGGAATTCACCCTGCATGGGGCTGTCAAATTAAATACGATAACTGGCTTTTCCAAAGCAGCAGATAATTTATTGGTCATTAAAAATCCTAGTGGCTGTGCAGTCTGCTTGTGCTGAAGTCTCTTATTGGTGCCAGGGCATAAGAATTTAGTACAGACTGATCATGGACACAGGCAAAGGTTTCAGATTGTTGAGACACTCAGGGCTGGTCCAAGACCACTTCAGTTGCTGCTTGTTTGCTCTGTACTCACTGTGCTTCTCATACATGATGTTTATGGGTTCAGG
>JANIJG010002737.1:0-11681 GCA_024611175.1 Megaceryle torquata | reverse complement strand
TCTGAGCACCCTGCTCTGGTTGCAGATGGCCCTGCTCCCTGCAGGGGGTTGGACTGGATGACCCTGAAAGGTCCCTTTCCCCCCAAAGTATTCTATGAACTCATTGTATATGTGCTACTGTAGCAGCTATAATGTCCTGACAGTGCCCGAGCAGCCTGGCTACAGTGGTGCATTGACGTGGATATGGAAATAGGACTGGACCCACTGAGAGTAACCGTTCATTGCATCTCGCCTCTGTAGGAAACCTGAGGAGGATGCTTCAAGAAAATCCTTAATAATCTCATTGGATTGCATTTTCTATGAATAAAGAGACCTTTTTGTGCTGGACAGTAATGTGGGGTTATGTAGTAATCCGAAATGAGTGTGCTGTGGTACAGCTGCAGTCATCTCCTGCCCCTCTGGCAGGGGTGTCACGAATGCTGTGGCCGTAAGTCCGTAGCCGAAGATCTGTGGGTGTGTCTTACACTCATCTTCATAGCAATGGAGATAGAAAAGCAGAGCAGAGTGATTCAGGTGAAACTGAAACTGGCATGCTTATCCAGAGAGGCACTGGAAACTGCCAGGCCCTCAGAGGGGAGCGACTGGTTCTACAGTAGCAGAAACGCGCCGTGGGGGAGCGTTGGCCGCTGTGGCGGGATGGGGGGACAGAAAGGACCAGTGGAACACGTTCTCGGCATTTTCCAACCACGTTCTGCCTCTCAAAAATTCTTTCAGAGAAGTGAGTATCAGTGGGATCACAGACACAGAGGAAGAAAGGATTAAAGAGAGTGCAGCCTATGTTGCCAAGAGGAACCTTTTTGCCACGGGCGAAGGAGTCAGTGTCAGCAAGGTGGCCAAGTCGGCTTCTGAGGAGGAGCATCATGAAAAAAAATCCAGGAAAGTAGCGGTCCGGGAGTCTGCAGAGCGTGTGGCCCTGACAAAAAAGGTAAAAGAGTAGAAACGACCACGGAGGCTGTGGGAGGGTGGGTGGTTTGGTGTTCGTAAAGCACCTGGCACAGCAGGGCCCTGAGTTACACCATGGGCAATGGTGGTAGTGGGAGTAAAGAACCCAAGTGTTTGCAATTGAAATTTTTTTCAAGGACTTCAAGTCTTGTGATCTTGGTGTCAGGTGGATAAGGAAAGGGGCTCTGTGCCTGAGGTAGGCACCAGGAATGCTTCTGTGCTGCTGGGAGAAAGGGGCTGGGGAACCCTCAAAGGTGATGCCCACACCTAGTTACATGGCACAGTGTCCCTCACCCGGCCGACGAGGTCAGAAGAAAGCTGCCAATGTGTGTATCTTGCCAGTAAGAAGGTGGTGGGGTAATTATGGATTTTTTTTTTTAATTTATGGCCTGGGAACAATCTTGTCCGAAGTGTTTACCCCAGAGATTTAATCACCGGGTGTAAGTTAGGGAGGGAATTGCCAAAGACATCTCTAACTGTGGGTAGCTTTGATATTATTGTGCAGCTTCTTAAATAATACTCAGAGCAGACTTACAAATATGTTACAACCAGGCTGGCAGAAAATATCAAATGCACATTGGCTTCATTTAGCAAATTTATTAATGTTTGGAGCAGAAGAATTGGCGACGTCCTTATAAAATACCCCCATGACACGAGGTTGGAAAGGGTGTAAATACTCCCAAGGGTAAAAATACAGGATCATCTTAAAAAATTGAGAAGCAGTGAAGGTGAAATTTGGTAGTAACCAAATTACTGGGCATGGAAAGAGAAGAACAAGTAAGTGAGGGGTGCCTGGCCAGGTGGAAAAACCTGAGGATCTGGGAGTTGCAACAGGTCACCAATTTAACACCTTTCCATTTATTGTCCATCATTGTTGTGTAATTCAAAAAAGCCATTCTAGAGTGTGTTAACAAAATTATTGTCATGAAAACAGGGGCAAGTGCTTAACTGTGTTGGACTGAGAGGATGATAAAAGCTGTCTTGTAATAACCTTAATACAGCGACCTGTATTTCACCATATCCATGGAAGCTATAGCAGATAATAAACAGGGTAGTTTGTGGAGAGTAAGATTTATAGTACATTAGGGTATTTTTTGCAGCTCTGTGGATAGCCAAGCAGTTGAAACAGTGGGAGGAGGAGATCCCACCAGCAAGAAAGGTTTGAGAGCAGGTCTGAGGTGCTCTGAGCATGCACTATCCTGCGGTAGAGCAAAAGCACAGAAGGCAACTGAGTGCCAGGCACATTTCACCTTTCACTCTGTATTAAAAGGAATTAAATATGGAAGATTATTTTATTTACAATAGTTTTAATAAAAAAAAAAAAAACCAACAAAAAACCAAAAGCAAAACTAAAATCAAATCTATCTTGTTTAGAAGGAGAACTTTTTAAAGGTGAAAACTTTGTTTTCTATGTCCAGGTAAGATAAAAACTTTAAGTATGTCTGTCTGGATTTTTAAATAAAAATTGCATGCTTTTTATTTACTGCTCTGAAAAACCATGCTTTTTGTGTACTAGTAATCTGCACTTATTACCACTGGAATTTATAATCAAATGTTTCTTTTCCAGCTAGAAGAGACTCGGGCATTCCGCAAAAAGCTGAACCAAGATAATCTGTTACACCCTCCTGAGTTTGTTATCGAGCCTCGGTCCCACACCGTCTGGGAAAAGCAAAACGTCAAATTTCACTGTTCTGTGGCTGGCTGGCCAGAGCCCCGCGTTACCTGGTGAGTCCGTGTCTCTAGCCCTGAACGTTGCCACGTAACCGATACCTGAAGGCGTCTTGCTGAATGTGCTGTTTAGTTTTTCTTGAAAGGTGTAAGTTCAGTAAAAAAAAAAGTCAGGTTAACCTGTGAAACACCTTTCAAGTCACCTTGTACAAAGAGAGAGCAGGATATTAAAAAGGCAAAATACTTTGTGTAATAGGAATACATAGATTTTTTTTTTTTCATAGAGACATCCAATATATTCTGTCTGCTGCTGGAGGAAAAATAGCCATATATTTTATCATCAGTACTATCCTTAATGTTTTCCAAACACTTCTGTGTAGTCTACAAATGCCACAGATGTCTCTGAAGCATTAAAACACTACATCTCACGGTGTGGGGTGTTCCTGGTACACACAGTGAAATTCTTTTAAGTCAGACTGTGGATACATCCAGGACCATCCAAATCTTCTGAAAGCTTTGGAGTCTATTGGAAACCTCCTATTAACTTGAATGGTCTTTGGGCTAAATCTTGACTGTAACAATTCTGAAATAGACTCTTAGTCATAGCTGAAGGTCTAATTTGGCACTTGGGTTAAAGGTTACCCTGACTGCAATTGAGTTTAGCTTAATTACAGCAACTTGTGAGGCTCTACTGTCTATTGAGCTGATACTTCTTATCTGTTTCCTGCTGCACAGATACCATCAAGTTAAGATAATAGGTAATAACTGATTTTCGAACAAAGTGAGATTTGATATTTGCTATTTAATTTAAGAGATTCTTCTAGAACATGTATCTAAAATGTACCTATGTGTTTATACAGCACACAACCCCATGTTCAGCGTTACGCGTCAGTTAGGAGTAAGTCCTAGGGAGAGTCTGTGGGGACAACAGAAAACATCTGAAACGATGATGTTAAGTGATACTCAGATTTTGTAGTTTACTACTTAAATTCCTTAATGGTCTCTGTGTTTATTTAGGTCTTAGGAACCTTAATCTCAGGGCTCAATTAAAAATGCTACTAAAAGGTCCATTGATAGGCCAGAGCTGATGCCCATGAAGCTGCTTGATCTCTCTCCTTAGACTCTGACAACGATAGTCAGGCTCTGCATGGACATGGTTTTTCTGTCACGTAAGGGTTGGAAGTGCCCTGCTTTGACATTCCTCCTTGAGAGGATTCCAGACGAACCCTTTGGGTCTGGTCTTAGCTGGACTCAAGGAATGGTCAGCTCTGTAGCCCGGCTCTGGAACCCAAATCCTCACCAAGAACATGAGACCTGAGCCATTTTCATTTTGGGTGAGGTTCACCTTATCCCAAAAACCTGGCACAGTGAAACCAAGCCTTCAGCTGTCTGCCTTTGGCTCCCTGAGAACCTTCCTTGCATCCAAGTGCTAAATGTGGGTGGTGGAAACTAATACATCATTTTACCGTACATATGAATTCCAAAGGGATTTCAGTTTGCCACAGGCTTCTGATGGAAAAAGAGCTCGCAGCCCTTTCAGCAGGTGTCTTTGCTCCGAGACACGGGACAGCGCTGGCCTGGATCAGTCGGCTCTCGTTCAGCGTGTGTAACGGCAGGGCAGACGCGTGTGCCGAACGTGTGTCTTGCCACAAGCAACAAAGACCTTTTCATGCCATGCCTGAAAAATTACAAAGCTTCATGAAGCTTCTCTAAAGAAAACCTTATGGGCTGGTGCAGCTGTTCTGACTCCCGTGGAAACAGCTTATGGAAAACCCAGGACATCTGAAACCAGCAGCAGCAATCAAACTACCAGTGCGGAACGACAGAGGGGGGTTGCAGTCCCACATTAGCTCATGACTTGGCCATTCTGGAATTTGTGTCTCCAGAAATAACAAGTGGTCTTTCTAACCCACAAGCCCTGTTCTGTCTCTAGATGAAGATAAATAAGTGAAAATGGAGTCAATTTATGATTTTTTTACTAACCTGGTAAGGAAGACAAAGTGAATGTCATCTCCCTGGTGGCATGGCTTGGGAAAAGTTTGTTTCTGCACAGCACCAAACACCTTTGCTGCCAGCAGGAGAAAAGTTAGAGACGTGATGGAGTCAAGTCCTGTTTCACAGGACTTCATATTCCCTGAAAAATATTAGCAACTGGTGGTGCTGTTCTGTTGTCTAAACTGTTTGACACACTACATGGAATCTAAAGATGCCCAGATGTTCCCAGGCAGATCAGTCTGGGGGGCACCACTGCACAGCTGGGCTCAAGGTGGCCAATGGATCACTCTTACTGGACCCACATATTACCCTTTGCTGTAAGTCAGGACAATGCAGTAGGAGATTTGTAATGAGGTCAAGCATCTCTGCAACTGTTTGAAGTCCAGAATAGAGAGTACTGCCCTGCACTGAGTCCTTTTTCATGGATGTCTTACTGAGAGGAAGATCAGGATGAAAAGCACCAGGGTTTAGGATCCTCACTCACTTTGGCACTTGGAGAGATCCAATTATATTACTGCGTCCAGGTGTCTGCCACCAGGGAAATAGCCTTTAGTGCTGAAAGGCAACTCCCAGATTTATTGTGGATACAGCTTCATCTTGAGACACGCTAAGCTAATACTATTCTTGGTAAGAATAAAATTGCTTATTACTGCCGTGTTCGGTGAAGTGGGGAAGCCACTGATGCCAGACCCATTCCCTTTCCTGGCTGAAAATCATGAGAGATTTAAAATCAGGAACAAAGTAGCAAAGCTCTATGGCTGGATATCTGTTAGGACTTGAGAGAGGTTTATCTGAGCGACATCAAACTAAGAGATGAGGATACTTTTATCTGTCATCATTTATATCCATTTCTTTTACGTACGGAGCACGGGGAAGCTGTGTTAAAGGAGGGGACACTATCTCAGGAAACATTCTTTCTCTGTAGACCTCAAATCGATCTCAAATGTACTGAATACAATTCAGTGTGTGATTTTATTAGATGCCTATCACCAGTTTGTTCCATATTACTTGGGCTTACTTAAGACAGGGCTCACTCAAACATTTTCTTGGTTACACCACATATTGTCCACAACAAGTGGCTTTTTATATGATGATTGGCAAGGAAGAATTTACCATGAGCCACTGAACTCTGCCTCTGGGAGTCTCAAGCTATTTATCTAGATTCAGACCTTAGCGGTGAGAGTTCCCTACTGCTCAGCACCAGCTCATTCTTTCAGATAGCTGTTCAAAACTCCCAGTAAGTAAACGTTTCCTGCCTGTGCCAGCAAACACTCCTAGTGTTGACCTGTAAAGGCAGGAAAGTTTTTGGAAGCATAGTTTTTGCCACATCCCTCGCTGCAATCAGCTTTACCAGCAAGACAATTTGTTTTACCAGTCTGACCCCACTGGGCCTTCTATCAACTTAGCTATGGATGGTTAAAAAAAAATAAAAGTTAACTTTGCACCAGATGTTTTTGCAAATATGCAGGTTTTAAAGGCAGATCAAATACACAAACCAACCAGAAGATGCATGTAGGTAAAGATGCTACAGAATTGTCATTGTTTGCAATTCACAAAGCTCTGAGCTGTTGCTCCTGTAACTCCTCCATTCCTTCACAAGCAGTAACATGAAGTTTGTGGTGATATAAACTGATTCTCATCCCATTTTTCTTCTTTTAATTAGAAAATAAAATTCACCAAGGGCAGGTTAAGGAGAAAGAGATTAAGCTCCAAAAATATGCTGTGTCTTCCCAGGAAATGAAACTGCAGTTTGGCTGGGAGAGACACACAGAAACTGAGCTTCTGTTTCAACCATCAAACACTCAACCTTTTCGAGTGTATAATTACACACTTCCATTTGTGACATACTGCTTCTTTGCTTTTCCATAGGTACAAAAACAACGTGCCCATCGATGTGCAGGCGCACCCCGGGAAGTATGTCATTGAGAATCGCTATGGGCTGCACTCCCTGGAGATCAGCACGTAAGGGAATACCGGATAATCTAACCCATAGCTTAAGTGGGGATGCCCCTAGGGATGGAGACCTGCAAAATGTGAGCAGAGCTCTTGGAGGTATCAAGTTTGTACAGCTGGGGCCAATGCTGTTTGCTAAACTGGTGGGGTTTTCCTCTGTAGAGGAAACGTAATTTACCCAAGTGAGGAATTTATCTGGATTATTATCCTGTTGATGGCTGAGTCAGAAACACGGGGGACATTTGTGGTTACTTTTTCCATTTGTCTGCTGCACGACCGCAGTTAAACGTGAGAAAATCTAGGTCAGGGTAAAAATATGTGACTTAACTGTTTTTCAAATATAGCAAAGTTCCCGATTTTTACTGAAATGAGGAACAGACCTGAAATGTCCTCAAGAAAGATATTTAACAGCACTCATCCTCTAAATGTTTTTGGGGTTTTTTTTTGCAAATGAACAAATAAAGACCTCCCATCCTCCCAAATGGGATTTTTTTGTGTGTGTGTTAAAAAACAGTGAAAACACAAGACCTGATCACCTAATTTGGCAATAAGCAACAATCTAGATTTGGTGATTTATATGCTGGGAGGTTCCCCTTGAAAATATTTTATGGTATCTACCATTTCTCCAGCTGCCATGTTCAGTATCTCTCCATGGGAGAGAGTAAATTAGAGCTAACGTAGAAAGAGTGTAGATAAATATTATCAGACAGTTTTTGTCCTACTTCTGCCGTGTTCTCAGTTTCAAATGTGTAAGAGATATTTGAAGAGACATTGATTTCAAACATTGGATTTTTAACATTTTGAGAAAAACGTGATGGCTACAATGAGTCCAGTGTGTCTGTCTCCCAAGCTTTGACTTCCTTACAGATTTTTACCCAGATTTCTGAGGGTTTCTTTATCTGAACCACAGGCAAGGCTGTGCCAAGGAGGCTCTGGGTGCCCTGCCTAATAATTTCTGTCATTTCAGATGTGATTTTGATGACACTGCTCAGTATCGGGCCTCTGCGATGAATGTTAAAGGAGAAATTTCAGCTTATGCTTCCCTCGTGGTAAAGAGTAGGTTTGCAAAATATTTCCTTTGGGTGGTTTTTGGTTTTTTTTTTTTCATTCAGATACAATTACCAGTTTTGGTTTTGTGGGCCACTTGGTGACAGTGACTGGAGTTGTTCTTTTTCCATCTAGGGTACAAAGGAGACCTTGATGCAAGTCTTCTGCATGCTGGGGGTCTTTCCATGCCTGTGGGCTGTAAGTTGCAATATACATTTGCTCGATACATCTGTTTACAGTTGTGACATCGTGACAAGAACATAGACAGAACATTTGGCAACATTATTTGAGAAGGCAGCAGGTCTGATTTTCAAAGCTCTAGGCTTTCAGACGGCGTTTGCTTTGTCTATAGGGGAAAATGGTGTTGCCCTCCAGGTCTGGGGCTATTTGCTTATCTAAGAAATAGCCTTTTAATATTGCACTTTGCTGTGGAATAAGCTCTGTCCGAGAGAGATGCTTCATCTTTTGCAGTGTGTAAAACATGGCCTGGAGAAAAAGCTCGTGGTGCATGTGCATAAGTAGAGTAGCTGACTGC
Source organism: Megaceryle torquata (assembly GCA_024611175.1). Taxonomy (NCBI): domain Eukaryota; kingdom Metazoa; phylum Chordata; class Aves; order Coraciiformes; family Cerylidae; genus Megaceryle; species Megaceryle torquata. The sequence continues at coordinate 3,541 of JANIJG010002737.1, read as the reverse complement.
ACCACTCCTGGCTGCTGCTGCTGCGCAATTCCACGCATTGTGAGAATGCCAGGAAAGAAAATGGAAATAATAACAAAAAAAAAATAGAAAGAAAATAGAAACAGAGGAGGACTGAGCCCTACCACTGTCAGGCAGTTGCAGACACGGGAAATGTGAGCTTAGATTTTATCAGCTGAGCTGCTTCCAAAAGGAACACGGAAGGCCCTGTAGCCTTGTACAGTACAAGCATCCGGCACTCGGTTCCAGGTGGAACACCCCACGACGCGGGTCACATGGCGTCAGGAAAGATAAACTCAGGAGCAAGGACAGAAACAGGCTACCTGAGTGCCTGGGGGAGTGGAGAGCTCATTTGAGTCCCCCTGAAGGTTTATTTGGTTTATGAAAATGAAGGCTGAGTGGGCACACAACTGCCCTGGGATGGAGCAAGGAGTTAAAACAGGGAAAGGGAAGGACTACATAAGCTAGAGATCAGCTTGACCTGAACAAATCCTTCACTATAAATCATTTTAAGTTGTAAAAGTTATATAAGGCTCTGTAAGTTATAAAACAAGCCTTATGATGAAATGACACAACACTGGATCTGAAATTTTGGAAATTGTGGAATGAGATTCTGCAGGGGCCTCTCCCTGATGAAATGATCCAGCTGTAAGAACTAGAGTGGTATGAACAAAGGAACAGTTGATTCTCTGTGACAGGAAGGGCTGGGATTATTTAACGCTACAGTTACCCCTGAAAGCAGTGACTCTCTCTATGTATTGTTTCTATTTATGCCTTAAACTTCACCGGAGACCGTGATTCATAACCACTGGGTACTTTTGCTTCCTATCCTTGTCTCGAAAGGAAAGGAAAAGTGAACGGGCAGGTTTTTTTCCTCTATACAGTTGGTGTTACCCCTCATGGCTACGCCTCCAGGTTTGAGATCAGCTTTGTCGACACGTTTGATGTGGCCTTTGGGAGAGAAGGCGAGACCGTGAGCCTGGGCTGCACCGTCGTCATCAGCCCCGACATCAAGCGCTTCAAACCAGACGTCGAGTGGTACAGAAACGGTGAGGGTGTTTGGCAAGAAGAAATAGAAGCTGATTTCATGTAAACCTTCACTTCAGCCCCGTGCATGTTATGGTTTGGTCACCACTCCCTCAGATTTCCAGTATTTCTCTCTCTCATGCTTGCGCACTCTTTCTTTCTCTCTCTCTCTCTCATTCGTTCCCCCTCTCTCTCTCGTTCTTTCTATTAGAAGTTTTTCAAAATTCAGCATTTTGAAGTGGAACCACAGGTAGAAAGTTGATGGAGCGCTGTGCAAACATCTTCTAGGGATTTTTTTTTTTTCTTTCTTAAAGAACTTTAAATTAGAAGCGTTTTGATCAGCTCCAACATCTGTGTGGCCCATCTACACAGCCTACGGAGCTTTTGCTCTTGATTTATATGCCAAGACATTTCTTAAGTCATTGCACAAATGTGTTGTGCAACAGCTGCTGCTTTCTGCAGTTACACTTTGAAAACGAAGACAAAATTGGCATGAGCACAATTAACTGTAACTTACAATTAACAAGACATCTTCTTAATGGCAGTTTATGTTTAAAGATGGCGAGTTGCACAATGGGAATGGTCTCTTGTGTAATTGCAACCTATTCCAATATACTCTCTGTATTCCAAACCTATTGCTCAGCAGACCCCAGTAGTTCTCACTGTGAAACTCTGATTTCTAGGTGTTCTTCTTACACCATCCAAGTGGGTGCAGATGCACTGGAGCGGGGAGCGAGCTTCCTTAACGCTGACGCACGCCAACAAGGAAGATGAGGGTCTCTACACTCTGCGAGTGGTGATGGGGGAGTACTATGAGGAGTACAGCAATTACGTCTTTGTTCGAGGTAAGATGCTGTCTTGTGAACAAAACACTATGGAAAGGAGGAAAACACGCTGGCAAAAGCAGCCTCAGACATTTGAAGTGGGTTTTTTTCCCCAGTAAAAAGAGAAGAATTATTTTCTCTTAATAGATTCTAGCAATATAGCTTCGAGTTGTCATCTCTGGAAAAACAAATACATATCTCGTGCTTGGGTGTCAGCTCCTAGAAGACTTCTAAACCTCATTGGCATTCTAAAGAGGAAATTAAGGGTATTGGGGGAACTTCACTATTCTTCCTCATTCCAGCCTGTGAGAGTACTGAACATAAGTCACAAAGAGGAAAAATCCACATCAGAACTTAAATGTATCTCTGTCAACATCTCACTGCTAGGTGAACTGCACTGCTCTGCTCAAGGTTTCTGTGCACTGTTTGAGGCATTCTCTCTTACCACTCAACACAGGAAAAAACACAGCAGAAGGGAAACAAAGATCTGCACCTGGGGAAGAATAACCTCCTGTACCAGTACAGCCCAGGGGCTGACTGGCTGGCCTGGTGGACACCAGGGTGAATGTGCCCCTGTTGCAATGGACAGTATAGGAAGAGCACTGCCAGCAGCTCGAGGGAGGTGGTCCTTCCCCTCTACTCAGCACTGTTGGCACTCACCTGGAGTGCTGGGTCCAGTTCTGGACTCCCCAGGACAAGAGAGACAGGGACTCTCTGGACAGAGCCCATTGAAGGGCTGTGGTGGTGGTTAAGGGCTTGGAGCATATGAGGCCAGGCTGAGAGAGCTGGAGCTGTTCAGCCTGGAGGAGGGAGGGCCTAGGGGCTGTTTATCCACATGTCTGGAGGGAAGTAAAGAGGACAGGGCCAGGCTTCTTTCAGTGGTCCCCAAGGCAATGTACATGGATTAAAATACAGGAAAGCTCATTTACACCCAAGAAACCACTCTTCACTGGTTGAAAACTGGAACAGGTTACCCAGAAAGGCTGTGGGGTCCCCATCCATGGAGTTCTCACCCGTGGAGATATCCAAAACCTGATTCAGCTCTGGCTGAACCCACTTTGAGCTGGACGTTGGACTAGGAGTTGTCTGCCAATCTCAACCATTCTGTGAGTCTAAAGCAAAGCACCAAAGTGTAGCATGAACACGTATTTTCTCTGGGTGGGGTTTGCTTCCACCATGAAAAACTGCCTTAAATATCTATTAGAGAAAGGAGCCGTGGCTCTGAGGTTTGTGCTGGTTCTATATCTGTCCCAGCTGCTAAAACCAGCTGAAGTGTGTAAGGCTTATTCAAAAGGCTCTGGAAATTCTTGGCTTGGAGGCCATGCCCAGAAGAGCTCTGTGCTTCCAGGTCCAGCAAAGCTGTGAGACAACAGCCTGCTCAGGAAACAGGACTGAAGGAGATGGTTTCAGCACCTGAAGGAAGAGCTCACTGAAATGAGCATCTGTCTTTCTTGCTTTAAGTTGTGCTGCCATGTAAATAAATGAGCACCCTCACTCCTGTCACATCTTCTAGCCACTCGGGTATAAGCTGACCGTGAACCCACTACCCCTTCCACCAGAGTTCCTTAAAAGACCATTCCTATGTTTGCCCAATTCTAATGAGATCAATTAGATCACAGATGCTCTGGTGCCACCCCCCTGCTCCATCCAGCAGGGTCACCCAGAGCAGGGGGCCCAGCAGCGCAGGGTCCAGG
>JANIJG010002736.1:0-26573 GCA_024611175.1 Megaceryle torquata | reverse complement strand
ATCTCTCTCTGGTGACCAGTGGTAGGACACAAGGAAATGGAATGAAGCTGCATCAGGGGAAGTTCAGAGTGGACATTAGGAAAAGGCTCTTCACTGAGAGGTTGGTCAGTCACTGGAACAGGCTCCTCAGGGAAGCAGTCACAGCACCAAGCCTGTCACAAGTTCAAGGAGCATCTGGACAACACTCTTCATCATATGGTTTAGGTTTAGGTAGTCCTGTGCAGTGCAGGGAGTTGGACTTGATGATCCTTATGGGTATCTTCCAACTCGAGATACTTGATATTATTCAAATGTAGGAGAAAGAAGAAGCTACACATTTGTCACAAAATCTGTGCTGAATCTATGCATAAACTAGTGCTGAGCTCCAGTTTACCATAAAGGAACCTAAAGCAACTTTACAGAACTTAGTAAGAAAGACTGGGCATGGCAGAGAGAAGGGACATGACAGTTGTGAAGCTTGCAACTATAGTAAAAGTTTATTTTATATTATTAGCAGCTTTGTTTCCTTTTTTTTTCTCAGTAGGGATTACCATAATGCAAGTATAGATGTTCATGCAAAGGCTACTAAGACTGGACAGAAAAACATGCTTCTTAAATATGAATTTCTTATGATTACACATTATGTTTATGCACTACCATGCAACTTATAACCCACAAGATGAAAAAGCTTACCTGGTTTGCAAACAGATGATATCTTGCTTAACAGCATGTGTATCTTTTCATCAGGCCAGTCATGAAGAACACGTGAAAGGATATAAAGATCTGCTTCCGGAAGATTATCCTTGAAGAAGTCACCTATTGGAGAACAGCATTAGTACATTCCTACAAAAACCACAGAATACATGCCTGCAAAATGAAAAATATTTCAGAGGAACTAGGAGGTTCAACAGAGGTAAAGAAAGAAATAAGAATAAACAGGTAAAGGTATGCACTGATTTGCAGATAAGGAAAGCATAGTTAAAAAGAGAAGAGCAGATCACAGGTAAGAATTCTGTAACATGTAAAAATGAAGAGGAAGCCTAAAGCAAGGAAGGAGACATCGAAGTCCGCTGTAATCATCATGTTGATCTTGCCTAGAAAAGAAAAGCCTGAGACAAGGACATGCAGCCTCTGGTCCAGTGACACTCTAAAGTTAGTAATTCGTACTTCCTTATTTATCTTCATTCTCCAACCATAGCCAGTTTAATTTTATCCCCACAGGCTCGAGAACTACAACGTCCCCGTTTAGCGTGGGTGAACTTATACTGCCTTGTACTGTGACACATTTGGCATTGGAGCACACCATTTTCTGCAGGAGAAGAGCCTGCTCTGTGCTCCAGGATAACAGAAATAAGACAAAAGGTCACGTGTTACGTTTACCTGATACGAATGTTACTGGAGCTGTGTGTTGTCTTGAAGGCTGGAAGTAAGAGGTGTCTGCAATGACTTCTGGAAGGTCAAACACTGTGACCTTGAGATTTGGGTATATTTGTACTAATTCACAAGCCAGAGCTCCAGTGCAACCTGTTGAAAGTTTAAAAAAAAGTCAAGTCTTTTCTCCCAGCATTTACAGATATTTTTAAAGAAAAGGCTGTATGTAATATTTATATAGAGACATCAGATGAGAATTTGAGGTAGACAGCTCCACAATTAACATGGGCAATAGCACTTCCTGGTGCTAGAGCCATGCTTTAAAGCTTGGGGAATGCAGGCATGACTCCTTACTGTCATAGAATTGCTAATATGACCTTTGATCCCAGTACGTCAGGGCTTTTTTTGGGGGTAGAAAAACATTAATGAAGGGCAAGGACTTGTAATTTGTGGATGAAGAACACTAGAACTATTTACCATTTACAAAGCACTGATAAATGAAATTTGACAAATACTCTCCAGCATAATGAAGGATAGGGAGGGTAAAATCTTGGACTCTGCACAAATGGCAAAGGCTGCTCTGGTATTGTGTTAATTCCTCTGACATGCTGTCCACCTCCCCAGGAACTAAGTACAATGTTCTTTCTTCAGTGGATCTTTCCCTGTGTAATAACACTCCCTCTGTGCAACTCCAAACAGAGGGAGAAAAAGGATACTAACAAGTAGTGTTTCTTCAGGTGTATCATTGATCTTCAACATTTTGGTGGTCATCTATATTAGTAACTGAAGCAGCACACAAAACAATCCAGTTCTAAAAGAATCAAAACTTTTTGTTCTGATCAGTGCAGTGTTGAGACACTCCAATATAGGATTCAGAAATAAATCCTCCCATTACTTTTGAAAATCTTAGACATGCCAAAGGACAGCAACAGCACAGTTGAAAATGGAGCTCCCAGACCAATATTCTATCACCTAAGCCACAAATCATAATCTTTTCTGTACTGAGTTCTGTCAGAATGTAACTTGTACTGTATTGTGACAAACATTCACTGATTTCAAACTACTCAAATACTATTTAAGTAACTGCTTTCAGTTAACTGCACTCACTGCTTTTATTCTGACATTACAATAGCAGAAAAACAAAAGTAGAAAATATTACTGCAGTTTTAGTCAAAAATATCATTTGAGTAATAAAATATAGATCTGAAATAAAACTTTTCCTTTTAATTTGTATACAAGTTTAATTACAGGCAATACCTCCTAAATCACAAGCAGATTTAAATTGTGAAAGATCAAATGCTGTAGCCACGTCTCTTGCTGTCAGGTGGGCAATGCTGTGCATGGCAGCCATAAAACGCCGCTTTACCTCCTGGCTTTCATAATAGTCCTAAAAAGGGGAAAAAAAAAAACCAAACAAAAAACAAACCCCACAGGAAATGAAGTTTATTTTAATTACATAACTAAAACTATGTACAACCAAGGCAGTAGGTGCACACCATTAACATCAGAATTCAAAACTTTTAATTTAGATTAGAATTCAGATTAGTTAAGAGTGCCATTGACTAGTTGCTCACCCAAGTCCTTTCACTGCAGTGATAAACACTTTTTTGCATCCTCTCCAGAATTCTGAACACAGACGTCCTTTGCAGTGCATCTCAAAGGACATGTATTTGACTGGTTTGAACCTAGTTGAGCCCTTGGTGATGTCCTAAGGGCTGTTAAAATTGAACACTTCTGCCCACTGAAGCTGGGGCAGCATAGCAGGAAGAAGAGTAATTTGGGAAGTGTTTTTGAAAGGGACACTGTGCCTCTGATACACATTTACTAACACATTTTCTTCACAGCAAGATGCCTTTTAACATTCAACTGTTTCAAAGAACAGACTGTGTTTTTTTTCTTTCATTCTCCTAAAGTGGTCCTCCTACTTGATATACTCACAAATTGCTTTCATTTAATTCTGACATTTATCCTCCCATATTATATATATTATTATATATATGTTATATATATGTTATACATATTATATGTTATTACAGGAAAATAACTAGATGACTGGACCATAACAAACCAGAAACATTCAAGTTCATACTGTTGTTTTTTGATTAGTTGAGATGCAAGCATTCAGAACCATAGGCCTTTACCTTTGAAATAATACATAAGCTTGGATCCGTTTATGAACTGTTTTCATATGAACTTTGAGTTGCATCTGGCTTTACAGCTACCAGAAAGTGGAAGTATCTTCAGGCTGTGGAGATACTATGTGGTACACACAGTGCCAGAGGCAGCCCATATATTCTGCTTGTACATACTATATTGTACCTATATGGAGCCCAGGCCTGAACTGGTAGTAACTCCTGCCACAAATATCACCCAGGCAAATTCAAATGGGTATAATCCAGATGTTTAACAAAGGATGAGATCCAGTTCACCTGTGTTAAAATGCTTAACTTGCACATAGATTTAAGCACCTACTGCAGTATCTATCCTAAAGCAAAGTATCTAAACTCCCTTTAAGAGTCTTTGAAGGATTCCTAAAGCAGGTTCTGTCCACCAAAATCTAGGTAAGAACATTAGGCTAACAAGACCTTATGATGTCTCCAAAATCCCTTATTTCCTTCTATCAACTGTGATTGAGGGACGTAGACCTCTCCTTTAGGAGACTGGCTTCATCAGTATCTAAAAATTAACTACGAATTTACAACCTCAGGATGTACTGTGCAGTCCACTTTAAGCTAGCACTGTTGTCAGATATGAAGTCCTGACATTCTCCTGCTTGCTCTACTAGCCCTCTCCTTAAACAGGAACAAATATTTATGTTCCACAACCTGTTTCATCAGGTGGATAACTGACAGGTTAGGGGAGTTACAGTGATTCTCCAGTTTGAACACACCTAGCTGGGCCAGCAATGGAAAAGGAATGCTACAGAGATGGAAATGGATGGGAAAAAGGATTACAGTACTTATCAGCAATATATACCAGCTTGAAGCATATACAGAACTACAAACCATCATAAAAGATTTGATTCTTTCTCCACTGCATCAATAGAAAGTGACTTTGAAAACAGCTCTGATTGACCAAGTCAGCACAGATTGAATTGGATGAACGTCAGTACCAAGTGATTGGCATCCGATATGGATGTGTGGTAAGTTACTCATAGAAAGGTCACATAAATGTAATTAAACAGGCCCAGAGAGTGCATTAGCTTGGCGGGCACTTTACACGAAGAATTTTTATGAGCATTGACTTTCCCAGCATATTCTGTGATTGCTCCAGCCCTTCAAAGCCCAAAGTTGAAGGGAACAGAAGTCTGGGACTAGTGAGTTGCATTGTGTTTCTACTTTTACTGAGACTGACTTTCTTAGCTCGGTTTCCATCTGCCCCTAGATCAGTTCTGGGCTCCAAACAGCTAGTTCTGATACTAGTAAGAGGTTACATTACCTTAAATAAATCCTCTGTTTTCTTTCCAAAGGCTCGATGGTTCTGCCTGCTGCCTTCTTTGACAGCAAATTCCAAGTTTGTGAAGAGAGGCCAAAGGTGGTCATTAGAGTGGATAATGTAGTCATGAAGTGAGTATTCACCATCTGAGGTCAGGTAGGTATTTGCTGAACTTGTATTACTGTAACCTTATAGGAAGAAAACAATTGTAACAAGCTTTGTTTCTGTATTTCACAACTGCCATTTAAAATCCAAAGGCACATTTTTCTACATAGCTCTTAAATAGCTAGCAAACCCTGATCTTAGGATATTATTTTTTTGTGCAAAGATTTCTATGAAATAATTCTAAAGGTCTTCTCATTTTTAAAGGAGTAGGTCCTTTGTTTATAAACAGAATTTAGATGCTGGAACATACAGACAGACACAGATATTTTTCTTTTATTTTTAAACCGGAGTACTCAAGTGAGACATCTAATTTTCAAGAGAGAGTATTCCAAGTTCCTCATTCTTGACTGCATTTTGCTTTAGAATATGGCACCTCCTTCCCTTAACCTCAGGCTTTCTCCAGTAAGTTTTGTCTTTAGGGCTTTCTCCTTGGTCTTGTCCTTTAACAGAGCTGAAAGTCTCCTTTAGTTCCATGTCTTGGCACTTGACCATTTCAGGTCTGACTATGTAAATGATGCATATGGAAACTTACAATCACATGTAGTGCAGACTGAAAAAAATGATACTAATACTGACTCCCTCACCTGCATACATCTTCAAGCAGTATTCCAGGTAGGCACACTAAAATTTAAGATATTCATGAAGAGAGACACATTCCAGAGCTCTCCTTGTTAAAATCTTGTTTCTCTGCTGAAGATTGTGACTCTGCATTGCTGCAGCAGGGAATGGAATTTGGTCCTTATTTTAGATAGAATCATAGACTCATTTAGGTTGGAAAAGACCATTAAGATCAAGTCCAACCATTAAACTAACAGTACCAAGTCCACTACTAAACCATGTCCCTAAGCACGACATCTAAATGTCTTCTAAATATCCTCAAGGATGGAAACTCAACCACTTCCTTGGGCAACCTATTTTTCAGCTTTGTGAAGAAATTTTTCCTAATATCCAACCTAAACCTTCCTTGGTACATCTTGAGGCCATTGCCTCTTGTCCTATCACTTGTTCATTTGGAGAAGAGACTGACCCCCAACTTGCTACAACCTTCTTTCAGGTAGTTGTAGAGAGCGAGAAGGTCTCTCCAGAGCCTCCTTTTCTCCAGGCTCAACAATCCCAGCAGGTCCCTCAGCTGCCCTCATAGGACTTGTGCTTTAGAGCCCTCTGGACATGTTCCAGTCCCTCAATGTCTTTCTTGTACTGAGGTGCCCAAAAGTGAACACAAGATTCAAGGTGTGGCCTCACCAGTGCAGAGTACAAGGTGACAATCACTTCCCGAGTCCTGCTGGTCGCACTAGTGCTGATACAAGCCTGGATGCTGGTGGCCTTCTTGGCCACCAACCCTTTTTTGCCACCTGGGCACACTGCTGGCTCATATTCAGCCACCTGTTGACCAACACACACGGGTCCTTTTTCACCAGGCAGTTTTCCAGCCACTCTACCCCAAACTTGTAGCCTTGCAGGGGACTGTTATGACCCAAGTGCAGATGAGATTTCTGAGGTATTATGCTGTTCCCTAGGACTGCCCACACAACTTTTTCTAAGAAATTTGGTCAGTACTATGTCCAGAGAGCAAAAGCAATTCCTTAAAGGAGATCTCAGTGTGTTCATCAGATAAAGCCTGCCTGCAAATGAAACAATTCCAGCTACTAATAATGAAAGCAAAGAAGCAACAATCCATTCCCCTTTACCCCAAACCCAAGTTACCCACAGTATCAAGTCAGACCCTGTGACTTTCAAAGCACCTCTTCCAATCCTGCGTGTCTTTCAGCATTATATGCAGATGGACTGAGGAGGAATTAGTCACCTTGTGGTGTTTTCTCCAGTAATCCAAGAGCAGCACATGCATCAAGGAGTCTTTCTGTTCCACACACAGAGGTTCCAACTGCATGTGCAATATCCACAGCCTTCAGTGGACCTTTATCTTTCAGATGATCAAACATCTTCAGCTTAGAGGCCACAAACAGAGCCTACGTGTATTAAAAAAATAATAATTATTAGCATCCCGCGTTTAAAAGGCTGCAATTAAGAAACAAAAAGTATACCTTTTGCCTAGAATTAATCCACGCCACTACTGTTCTTTAAGAAGTGCAACACAGTTTAACAAAACTCCTAAAAATTGCTATGTGTTTCCCCGCCCTCTCAGTGGGTTTCTCTATCTTAATCAAGTAACAGAATTTTGAACAGAGGTGTTTGGGAGAGAAGGCAACCCAAAATATTCTGGAACACAGCCTCCAGATTTTGTGTGAAGACCACCTCTTTATTCAAACATTTAGTATATCCCCATCTATAAGATTATTCTATAAGATCAAACATTCTTCATCATCTGAACCAATGCCAAAAGATCAAATTAAGTCTGATTTACCCAAAATGTAAGGAACTGGAAAGCTCCATTAAGGCGGTGTAATAGCTTTAGTTGCTATAATACCGGTCTTTGTTCAATGAAAATTCAGGGGAAAAAAAAGGAATAAAACTTCAAAGCATGCCTGTACTATATGCACACCTAATAGGATGTGTACACATGGAAAGGGAAGAGAGAACAGCTAGTGCCTGACAGTGAAGACAAAATCATGGGCAGTACAGCTGTCTAAGCTGGAAAACTTAGCATATCTCTACAAGTTCAGTTAACTAAACCAGAGAGGAAAGATGTGATAATATACACCTCTTCATTCAAAATTAATTGGCAATGCTGCAGTTTCAGTATTATGGAATAGTTAAAACACCTAAACCCAAGGAACATACATAGAGCACAAGAGTGGAAACACACAGAACAATCACAGAATACATTTTTTTGCACCTGCAGGCAATGATAATGTACTTAAAAATCAAAGGCAGTCAAGAAAAAAAAAAAACAAAACCAAAACCAACCAAAACCAGATTGACATTCTGTTTAATAAAAATCAAATGGAGAAAAAGAGATTAACTTTGGGAGAAAGGTCTGCCACTGTGTGTCAATATCATCTTCATCCTCTTTTTTACAGTTTCCTGTTATTTTAATAAGAACATATAGCTGGGATTTATTGCAATCCAGACTTTCACCTTATTGAGCCAATTGCATCTAGACTACAGACATTTGGCTTCCAAGACCTGCCCAGTGTTTGGAGTAATATCCCCTGGAAAATGTAAGAACAGGAAAGAGAAGGTAAGATGAAAGGATCAAATCACTCTTTCTACCATTCTGTAGTTCTCAGTTCAAGGTGTGGGCACGTGTGGGAAATCAAAGAAGAGAAAAACTCCGAAGGTCAGAGTACGGATCAAACTGTGCAAACTCAGAACATACTGAGAACGTGTGATAGAACCCCGATCCCCTGCTGTTCTGCAACAGCAGCTGCTCAAAATAAAATAAGTGGCAACATCTTTGCCTGCAGGAGATTTCACTCTGCTTCTGTTGTTTCACTCAAAACAACACTCAAGGATCAAAATAAAATAGAACTTGAGAGCTTTTGTGAAACAAAATGCTTTTGCGCTCTTATCTCTAATCTACAGGTGGAGAGATGACGAGTTCTGTCAGATCACAGGACACGTTTGTTGCAACTGATAATTAATTTTTACAAAGATCCAAGCCCCAAGGAAACCAAAACTTCCCAACTTGAAACTCAGCACTTCATACTGTGACTTCACACTGGCTTAGCAGGAAAGGAAAACTTCCACTTCTCTTTAGAGCCTCACTGCACAAAAACAAATTTGGCATCACATCACTGTAAACAGCATACATCATGTGCAACAAAATGCTGATGACTCTGTTTTTTTTTTTTTTTTTTTGTTTGTGTTTTTTTTTCTTAAATTGCAGAAATGCTAAGCATCATCTCACTCATTCAAATACATCAAAACTCACTCCCCATGGACATGGACACACAGGGAAGTTCACAAACACAGCAAACTCAAGGCTGCTTTATACCAAATCTCTCAGTACTGCTTTGCATGTCTGCCCACACATCTACAGTGACAACACTGGTTTTCTTTCAGATCTGAGTACAACTTTCCACTATTTCAGCAAAACCATTGTCCACTGTCTTGTGCATTTCCCTCCACCCCCCCATAAATTTGTTATATCTTTAGTTCCAGGTTTGTCATTTCACTGCCACCTCAGCAGTTTTTTCACCTCTTCCTGAAACATGAATGACTGGCTGGAGATCAGTAATCTATTAGAATGACTGGTATCCATTTCCTCCTTCACCTTCTTCACTGTTGTCTTCACTACACTGGAGATGTGAGTAGGAAACTTGGCAGCACTTAAAATGTCCAGCTACTCATTTCCCATCACACTTGGCTGCTATACAAAGCATGTGACCCTCTGCTTGTAAGCTCTTACGTATCTCCATCAGATACTGCATGGAGATTATCAGCTAAACATACCTGGAACATGAAATAGGGTATAAAAAGCCAGTAAATCTCCTTAGTAGGGAACAAAAAAAATTAAGGCCTTCCACAGAATTCTAATGCTAAGCATTAAAAGTTAGAAAGGAAGTATAATATATACAATTCTTGTCACAGTTGAAGTCAGATAAGTTAACCATATTAAATGCTTTCTTTGCAGAGCGTGTAAAGGTAGCTTCCTGCTTGACTGTTTTTCCTTTCAACAAAAGAGACAAATATTTTTATCAAATGGGTAACTGAAATTCCACAGAACAGATAAAAGCAAATACCCAAACCCCCAATGTTTGTACTGCACCGTTAGTTTCAGCTATCTTAAGATTCTCTGGTATTTCGGTGGTCCTTTTGTACTAATTATTAATACATTCTTACCCCAACTCAAGTATTTCATATTACCTTCTACATCCTGAAGGCCAATGAAACAATCATATCAGTCAGCAGTGTAATGGGTAGTTTTATTTTTACCCCTTACCTTTGAAGCTCTAAAACCATCCATCAGGTCTAGAATTTTAGATGGAAGCTTTGCTGCACTTTTTGACACTCCATTCTGATTTTCCAAAGGAATCACAAAACCAGTTCTGACACTAGAACTGTTTTTGGAATTGTAAATAGCTCCCGAGGAACACATCCCACTGCTGTCCAATTTACTAGCACCTTTGTGCTCTGTGAAATTTGAAGATTCAGTTTCTCCATCACTTAGGTTCTCAAAAGTGTCCACTGAAGGGATAGAGTCATACTTCTTGTGTTGTATATTATGTTTAGGTGGCGGATAGTACAATTCTTCTAGCTTCTTGCAGAAGTGATTCAGAGGAAATCCCACCACATTCAAGAAGTCTCCATGGACATACTCAACTAACATTCCACCGAGGGCCTGGATTCCATATCCACCAGCCTTGTCCCTGACAGACAAAAAGCAAAAATGACATATATCTAATTAAGGTTAAGAGTAAAGGTAGCACAGAACACAGGTAACCCACCAGTACTGCTGAGTCTGGAATAAATACTAGTGTGCTCAAGTTAGAGGTGGATTACATCTACTAGTTAGACTCAACGCTTCAACTTATAAATCACAAGGTAAATATAAAGATCAGTATTTCTACTAAGTTTGAGTAGCCTAAAGTCTGTATGCTTCAGACTATGCCCTAGTCACCTAAGCAAGAGGTACATCAGCTGACTGCAGTCCGTCTGTGTTGCCATAGGTTACCCAGAGCTCTGCAAGCCCTGACTTTGGCCTTGTCAGAAGGTAACAGCAAGCGTCACTGAGATCAACAAAGCCACTGGGTCAACCAGCTGCAGAACTGACCTTTGCTCTATTCCACAGGAGGCTGAAGGGCCTTTAGGGATACTTTTAACTCAAAAGGAGCTCACACTGAAGAAGGTATTTTAGAACTCTAATGACCGTAGTCTGTATCTTGCAGATCTCAGTCACAGGAATATCTAAAATGAGGATCATGAAGACAAGACTATCTTGGGGAGGAGCAACCTATTGAAATACAAAATCCACTACTATCCCATTCAGCCCTATTCAGTTCTTTTGTAACCATCTGAGATAAGTAGAGTTGTGGTTCACAACACCACCAAAACGTCACAGTAAGAAGAGTAATTTGCACAGGAATGTACTTTCACAGAAGGTAACCTTGGAAATCTAATTTGTCCTTAGGTGTAATTATGCAGATTCCACTGTTTACTATGAAAATGCTACAGGCAGATAAGCTGCAATAGACCCAACAATTTTACTGTTCACATTTAAGGAAGAAAGCAGTTAAAAGTATGCTTACTACCTGATAACACCAGAATCTGAAAGCCTAAGTCAGCAAGCTCTGAAACCAAAGGTCAGTTGGTCTCAGCTCTATTAACTTCAGGTAGTAGGGAATTACACAAACTACTTGTGAAAGAAGGTTACTACACAAAGAACACTGTAGATTTTCCATCTTATAATTTCATCAGAACCAGCTTTTTACATTTTTAGAACTTATTTCTGGATTCTTTTTGCAATAGTCTCCTGGGAGAAACACAGGAATTTGGATCCCAGTAAACGGGATTTTTGAATTCCTATAAACTAGGGAACAAGGCTTTTCCTTTAATCTTGCACTTTAAGCACCACTGTGTAGCTTTGTCATTGTTTACATTATTCCTTCTTTTATAACGTACCTAAGACTTACAACATCTAAATTAGGAATATTCTAATGATTAAAAAGTCTTTATATTTTTTAATGAACTAGCAGTCCAGTAGGCTGAAGTCATTCTGGTATATACTGACAGGAGGCAAAAATCACATTGTGATCATCAAAAGCAGTGCTATCATAGTCCCTGCAAGGACATTAACAAAAGGGGACACATCTTATATTCCTCCACTGGATCCTGAGTAAGATTCTCTACTACAGGTACAGCTTCTAGTCCAAAAGCATGAAGCTATATAGTTAGTAACAGTCCCACTGATTTTTCAACAAGTGTCTTCCATGCTAAACCCCAGAATATGTCCATATTTCCACAGCTCTCAAAGCTATCTCTGGCTAATTTGACTGGCTTTTGTAACTAGGTACTTTCAGTAGCATAGTACCAACTTTAAAGGTTTCATTTATAATGCTACGCACAGCATCCGTTAATTTGCATTATAATAAAAAATACACAACTAAAAGACCTGACAAACAGTAAGATCACTGCTGAAACCATTCTTCAGTAACTGACTCTTGTAGGGGATACCTTATTTCAGCAGGAATGTGTGCAACATTCACATGTTAAAAACAAACAAGAAACCTCCCACACAAACAAACAAACCCACGCATACTACAATGGAAGGAAAAAAAAATGTCGAGAAAGAGCTAAACCAGAGGTAAGTCTTGAAAAACACATTTTCTTTATTAGCTGTATGTAGAACTTGAACTTCAGTCATGCTACTAAGTAGTATATGCACATATACAGTATCTGAATTGTCCGACACAGAGCCAATGCAAATAAATCACTGTTGCATTAACAAGCACTACTACTCCTACATATGAAAGCAGCTGCTGGGTTGGGTTTTAAGTGGGTTTCCAAAGGCAAAACCACACATATGACTGACAGCTATACACGTCTTGGCCCATACAGCTGCATTAGTAGACTAGAGACAAAAAAAGCTGATAACCTCAAGCTATCCATGAGTTAATCTGTGCTGTGAGACTGTAATTATTTGCAAAATCTGAGAGATACATTTGTTATAGCTTTGAAGGAAACACCTCTTAAGAGAATTCATACAAGGGAAGAAAGTTAGACATTACATTCTACACAGTAGTTAAGGCTGAAACTGCAGAGCTCCATCCTCTGTAATCATCCCTTTCCCAGAATGCAGTAAGGTCCTTCACTGCCACCATCCAGAACAGAGCTACCAAAACCCACACAGACTTCAGACTGGAGGTTGTGAGCAGAGACAGAAGTTGTTCGCAAGGTAAAGATTACAAAATAAAAAGCTGGGTCAAAGAGGCTGGCAGAAACTAAGTCAACTCATTACTCAAGCCCAAAAGAGTTAGAATTACTATGGCCCAGTCCTCTTTCTATAGAGAGCCAGAAAAGAAGAAAGTGACCCTGCCAGCAGGCAGAAAGTCCTTCACTGGAAGGAGGGACAGGAATAAACCAAAAGGCCACCTTTCTGCAGCCAAAATTTTTCCTGGGTTTTTATAGCCTCACCACAGTCTACCTTGAGCTAATAATTTTCTCTTCTCACTTATTTATACTTTAAGTCTGCTATATACTTTTAGAACGAGTCCTTATGTCACCAGTGTCTGAGTCTTGAAGCGCTATATGCCAATTTTGTCCTCACTCTACAAAGAACTCGATACTCAACAGCACAAAAGAGTCAATTTCCTTTTAATTTCTCACAGGATCATTAAGTCTTGTATGATTTCACAAAATTAAGTCGCTATTAAAAATGGAACAAATGGAGACTTGAACTGCACTAGTGTTCAGAAAAACCTGTATGTACGTCAATACGTAACTGGTATGGGTGGCTATGGAGGAGGACACAAGAAAATCAAAGCAAACAAAAAGACCCCATGAGAGACTTCTTACTGCTTTGCAAAATTTATAGGACACTATATTTGGTAGCTCCTTTGCAAGGCCAGAGGAAATGCTTCCTATCTTCTTGATTATATCAATGGTGATTCATTGGCTTCTGCTCCAAAGAGTAATGAAATACAGTCTCTGAACCTTTGGCTCCTGAGAAACTCTTGCTGTCACACACCCCATTTAGCAGAATGAACAGAATTACTCACTGCTGCTCATGAGCCATTCTGCTGCAGCACAGCACTGCTGAAGTATATTTTCTTACAGACAAAATAATAAGAATGTATCAAAATGTTTCTCAACCTGACATTTTTCTTAAAATCTATAGACATTTCTCCTTCAAACTGCATCTTTATGATCAGCTGCATACTAAAGATCCCCTTCCAAAGACCTAAACAGGAAATTCTGTTACAAACTGTATTCTTACCAAAACATTCTTCTCTGCATAATCCAATTTAGCTTCAGTCTCTTTAATAAGCTGGGAGCCTTACATGTTCAGAAAGTATGCCTCATTTCCACATAAGCACTTAAATAAATCCAAAGTCCACACTGGTTCCCCTTTCCCTGGTAAAACACGACTATTGTTTTATAGCACCAATGAGTTTAAAAAACACCACGACTGATTTTTCTTAACACACTCAGAACTGATGTTACAGAGACAAAAGTTCACCTCAGATCACCAGATATGCAGTCCATAGTGCTAACTATGGCCTGATTTGCCTTCACTAAGCTTCAGCTAATGCAAAGGAAAGGCAAACAGTTAAGTCACAAACATTCCTTTGCTGTATCCAAGTAAGTACTTTGGTTTTTAAAAAAAATAAATTAAAAAAAAGAAATGAGTCCACTTTATCTTAGGAGTAGTTAGGTATTCTGATCTCATCCCATCTCTTATGTGCTCACTTTCCCTGGAGGAATGATAGCTTTAGAGAAGAGTAAAATACCCACTTTTCATCACTCATGCTATCATGTGTCACATATACACAGCAAAATTTCACAGAAGACAGGACAAAATGTTTTATTCTAGTGGCTAATAATGTACCCTAAGGCCTATTTCCAAGTACTGTTTGATAGCTTCAGGGTCTTACTTACATTGGCTCCCCGCTATGGATGTACTCCCATAAGAGCTCTTCAGACAGGTCAGAAAATTTTACTTTAGTCTCTTCATAGAAATCAGTGACTTCTGTCTCTAGCTGATTATCTATAGAAAGGAAAAGGTCTTGTTAGAAACTGAAATTGCAGTTTAGAGAGTGTAACATCTCAGTTTCATTTCGTATTCACTTTACATTTTTGCTTGGGAAAAAATTAAAGACGCTATACAGATGTATGAAATGCTTAATAATGCTCTTTAGGGACAGTGGACTCATAACTTCACCAAAAAAAGTAAAAGCTTGCAGTTTCAACCTCTGCAGTCCTGTCTTGGGGCTAAGGGATTGCTCTCCCTGTGTGGGATGCACTCTTAAATTAACGATGCTTATACAGAGCTATTTATGGACTGCTAGCAGACACATCCAGTGCTGAGTACAGAGAAGGCTACAAACACCCTTCTAGCTTTATGGCTGCTGTCAAAGAACTCTAACAACACATCACAGTTAAACATGTGACTGTTATAAATGCCTGAATGTGAATGTGCAGCTACACCTGCACTGCAGACTCGAGCATCCAGCAGTCCCCTCAGTAACCATCAGTGTCATTTTCACATCTCTCAAGAAATAACAAGATTATTTCAGACTTCTGTACTTAGAAGTAGCTGAGAGAAGGCCAGAGGTGCAATAAAGTGCTGGACAGCTGGGTGTGGACTCTGTTGCATGGGATACACCATGAATCTGGTACCACTGCAGGCTGAGGCTTTTCTAAAACACATTCAAGACAAAACAGCCTTGTACAAATGAGTGTACACATTACAGATTTCTATTTCTCTCTCCTCTTTTCAATAAATACCAAGGTCAGCATCTCGTGGTACTGCTCTTCTTATAGCAGTGGAAATTCATGAGGAGGACTAAGAAAGATGCATGGTACAGACCAAGGGAAGAATATTAAACAACTGCTAATGGTGTTAGTGTTGAAAAACACTTAATAACCCAAATGAAATAAATAAATTGTTGCCTATGGAGACAGATTACTACATTTTCCAGTATTGATAAAAACCCCAATCAGCTCAAGATGAAAATTCTGCCTGTAACAAGTATATGATAATTAACAACAACATTTAATTATAAACTAAAACTGAAAATGAGCAGTACCTCTTTCTACTGTGCTAGCATATCAGTAAGGTACTGCATCACTAACTTTTATTTCTGTTACAAGAGTTAAGAGCAATCTTTACAGTAAAGACTAAAAGCTGTAAATAATTTGTCTACAGAAAGACTATGTCCAGTGAAAATTCAGAGAAATGATCTTTGCAGAAGTTCTACTAAAAGAATATTGGAGTAATTATTGGAGGAAGTCCCTCAAACCAAGCACTCAGATGATATTAACTGTACAGTTTGCATAAAAACCACTTGTTTACTATATAAATTATCTGATAAAGAACACTGATGTATTACTTCCTCCAGTTCATTAACAGCCTGAGGCATTAAGACATTACTTTACTCATCCCCTAAATATGGGCTCTAAAAAGCTCCTCTTGTTGACTAAAAAAAATGAAACAACTACAGACACAGCAACTGCTTCTGTTCATCAGCCAGTGTAAACAGAACACAGGAATAAAGATCATCTGGAACAGATTCTGCTTAGTCCCACAGTTTGTAGTGCCTTACTTGAATTTCGTGTAGAATATTCCCACAATTTACACTAGTCTCTTAATTAGTCCTGTACCTTTCAGATACAGTATTTCTAAAGTGTATTGTATTTTGTCATCCTCCTTCCAGTGTGAAAAATCAATACAGTAGGAAGGTTGGCTTTTGTGAGAACTTTTTAATTTATACATCGATGAGGTCATTCTCATCTTCAGGAGGAAGCCACTTCAAACTATATATGAAAAATTTCCACCCTGATTTTTCACTTTTGTAAGTCCTTAGGAAAATATTTTTTAATGAAAATACTGAGTTTTCATAAAAATTACACATGTACCTTTACTGCTGCAATGTATAATAGCCACTCCTGTGAAAACACTGTGCTCTTTCCCACTCAACCTGCCATGGAAAAAAAAAAGTGCATTAAGCAACAGTATTATGAAATCTGTCGCGTGCAAAAATGTTCTAAATGATCAGGTTACCATAGCTTGAGAAACAGATCACTATATTAATACATCACTACATAAATATCCAAAATAAATACATTTTTATTATTATTATTTTTTATTCCAATATAGGTGAAAAGACACTGGCAAAACAAAGAAAAAAATATTATTGAGAGATTCAGTCATTTCCAGTCTCCAAAAATCTCACTTGTACTGATGTGCACACATAGTCCATGGTATCAGTTTACTTACTGTAGATACGGAGAAGTGACTATTTCAAATGCATATGAAAAAGCCAATCAGCATAAACACTACTACTATTAACAACTTCACTGAATGCTGGCAATAAATATCTAGGTGATGGCAACTAAAAAGGTGACAGGCAACTAGAACTCCTGTATTCATTTCATCCAGACTGGCCCCCAGGGATCCCGAGGTAGAGAGGAGAGGAGGAGAACCTGAGCTCCCTCTTACCCCAGAGCCGTGTGCTTGCCCTCGTAGTGGCTACAGAGCGCCACGCTGTGGCTCCTTAATGTTGAGGGCTTAACTTTATTAATCTCCTGTGTAAGCAATGGAAATACAATGCATAGCATGAGAACCTGAATCTTGGAAGTCACTAGTTAAGGAATAATCTCCTAGAGATTAGCTAGGCTATTATATGATGTGATCAAAAGCATCTCACATTTACTGTGCCCCACATGATTACATGTAATTAATTGTAAAATGAAACAGTGAGTAAAAATTTTAAACTGACACCTTGGATATATGCAAACTTGATCTAATCTGCATTTTTTCCTGCTCATATCGAACAAAACTAAGAAGAATTCTAAAAAACTACATCTTAAGTGCATTTCATATCCATGATTAAGAGACTGACCTACTGAAATAAAAAAAAAAAATCCAAAACATTTGCATGTTACAAGTAGACTAAACTCTGTAAAAAACAAAACAAAAACTATTTTTGAACTACCTGAACTTGGCACAATTCCAAAGAAAAACAGTTGTGAGGAATCCAGAAATCTCTTTTTAAATTTTATTTTAAGTCTTCCACTTTTAAGTTAACAACATGCCACAAAGGATGAAAAACTCAGCCTAAATCATCAATGAAAAAAACCTAAATCTAAATAGACTTCCAGAGTAAACCTTCAAAAACTACCAAGCCACTTATATTCTCTATGAGACACTTGAGTTGCAACCTAAACTGGTGAAACAAGCCGTGCACCTTTTCTCTATCCTCCCCATAAAACAAGAGGCGTGACTAGAGGATTCATCCCATCCCGTCCTTCAAGAAGGTGACGACTAGGGTTACTTAGCTGGTGTCTCTTAAGAAAAGGAGTGCTACAAGGTAACATTAAGCTCATAGGGAAAAGTATCCCTTCAGAAAAAAGCAGATGCCTAAAAAAACCCACTAGTCCACCACCCATGGGGAACACTGATGGAAGTAGTTTTTTCTCTGCAGTTAAACTACACAATTTAAAGCAATTGTCCATGAACACGTATCATGTTTCTTGTGTGTGCAATATTCTTCCATTAAATGTCAAGACTCAAATGACTTCTGTGATGTCTCTTTCCTCTTTCCCATCTTGACTTCTCTCTGTATCTCCCCATCCTGTACCAGCTGAAGCATGCATACAATCTTGGGAAAACTGACTCTGAAAACTAATCCAAGTAAAACCAAAATCCTTCAGTATCTCCCTGATCAGCTTCCTAAGGTGAAGAGACAAAAGAAGGCAGCTGTGGGTAACATAAGAGCAAGTCTAATTTGTTCAGCAGCAGAACTGGCATTCGCTACTTAAAAATGACTGAAAAATTTGTGTCCATGGAGTTCTTCATATCCATCAATGAATCTGTACATCTCCTTTTAGAACAAACAGCTTAATATACACATTTGGAGTCTTACTTAAAACTACAGACCTTGACAGCATCCTATATGCATCTTGCTTATCAACTGGCTTCTCCAAGATCTCCTCATCCACAGTCTAAAACAGAAAGACAGGGTGAGTGTGCTGCTTTTTCTTACTTTCCAGAAACTGAGGTCAGAAATGATGTTTAAACCATGATTTCAGCCAGAGCTTCAAACACGAGTAGAGCAGGAAGCACTGATACTTTGGAAGGACAGGCAATTTCATGTCAAGTACATAGTAAGTGCAACACTTATGGCTCCAGTGGCTGCATCTCTCAAACAAAAGGGTAATTCAACTTCTTCTGTCCTTAACCATTCACTGTCTCTGTGCAGATGACAGGTATAAAGCGATGCCTGGTACAAGGCACAACACCGAACAGTTCACATGATCTGGATTTCCTGACAGTCAACAGTCTCAGTTGCCTGAGAACCTAATTTCCATTACACATCAGAGGATCCCAGGCAATACTTATGCAATAGTAGTATCTCTGCAAGAACAGCAGCAAGGCTTCTAAGCATTCAAGATACCAAAAATTGCCTGTTGGAAAAAAAAAAACCAAACAACCAAACCCCACACCAACAAAACTAAAAAGTCCTATCATATTGCAGGTATAACTTCTCAGTGAAGACAGATTTCAAACTTTAACTTTAATCCTAAAGATAAAAGTATTTTCATAGAATCATAGAATGGTAGTGGTTGGAAGGGACCTCTGGAGATCAAGTCCAACCCCCCTGCCAGCACAAGAACACCTAGAGCCGGCCACACAGGCACAGATCCAGGTGGGTCTTGATGGTCTCCAGAGAAGGAGATTCCACAGCCTCTCTGGGCAGCCTGTTCCAGGGCTCTGTCACTCTCACAGTGAAGAAGTTTTTCCTCATGTTGAGGTGGAACTTCCTGTGTTTCACCCTGCTACCATTACCTCTCGTCCTATCACATCACTGGAAAGAGACTGGCCCCTTCTACTTAACACCCACCCTTCTGATATTTGTAAACAATTAATAAGATCCCCTCTCAGTTTTCTTCAGGCTAAACAGCCCCAGGGCTCTCTGCCTTTACTCATAAGAGAAAGACGTTCCAGTCCCTTCATCATCTTTGTAGCTCTCCGTTGGACTCTCTCTAGTGTTTTCCTGTCCCTCTTGAACTGGGGAGACCAGAAGTGAACACAGTACTCCAGATGTGGTCTCTCTAGTACAGAGTAGAGGGGGAGAAGAACCTTATTCAACCTGCTGGCCACACTCTTCTTTACGCACCCCAGGATACCATTGACCTTCCAGGACACAAGGGCACATTGCTGTTCCATGGAGAACTTACTGTCCACTAGGATGCCAAGGACCCTCCTCCCCATGGGGCTGCTTTCCAGAGGGTCTACCCTTAATTTTATGCTTGTCATAAAACAAAACAATGCTAAACCACAGAAGACTTCTTACCACAATAGTGTCTGCTCCTATGACAATATCAGGTGTTCTCAGGTGTTTCTGCAAAGGCATAAAGAAAGAAGATATTTCTCAAAAGAGGCAGAAGAATAAAACCTGTAAAAACTTAAGGTGAGAAAACCTAATTGTTCTAGTTTACAGGTAGGGTTCTATACTGACTTGAAAGCAAGACACTGTCTCTCCTTTTGCACTGTTTACAAAATGGTAATCACCGAGATCACCGTAAAAGTGAGGAAAAGAGGAGGCTTGTGCAGACCATTCTGAGGTCACAATTTTACCAAAACATGTTACTGAGGAACAAATACCTCTAGGAAAGAACTAACTGCATTCTCAAGAGTCAGTCTGGTCTTCAAGGTGGCAGGTAGAGTTCCTTTAGAAGGAAACACCCAGTGTTTGGAAGCCAGAGGGTACAGCCCTCTGGGATGATTTCTCCTAAGTCAAGTTTTGCTGAAAAAAGAACCCCACTCCACTATCTTTAGCTGCACTTTGCTTATTTCTCTCAAAAGGGAACACATACAGTCCATCTTGGGGAATAGAGACATATCAAGATTCCTTATAGCCCTTTCTTGGCCTTAAACTGTAATCTGTCCTTACAGCTGGGTTTTGATTTACTTGCATGTTATGAGGTAAGTAGTTATTATTTAACACAGCAAGACAAGAAACTCATCTGTAACTGTGATCGTTATATGAAAAAGTTTGCAGGGAGGTTATTCTTCTACAGAAAGGCTGCTATTGTGCTTTATATAGTAGAACTGATCAAAGCTATCATTAAAAAAAACCCTGTATGAAGAAGCATTTTGAAATCCACTGAACTAGCATTACTGCCAGCATGATGTTTTGCAATGAAAGCCCAATATAGGTCAGTTAGTGAGGCTGGGTTTAAAATCCACTCTCCTAAAGTCACACCATTCTCTGAAAAGATTTACATTGGAGATCGTGCAATATTTGCTTTGAAAAATGGCGACATCTGGCAACAGTGCTGGTTTGAAGTGTTCGACATTCCTTTCCTGTCTTTAGTATAGGTTCAACAAATACACTTTTCTATTTCAGAGCTGTATTAGTAAGAAATGATTGTGGTACATTCTGTGGGATCTAATCAGCTAGACTTTGAAATAGGTTCTGGTAGAGAACTTGTGAGCTCAGCATGATGATCACAGCCAAGGATGTAAGGCAAATATGCCACTGATAGTGTAAGCTGTATCACTGGTTTTGATATTCAGTATACAAAATGTATGCCTTGACCACAGAACCTGAAAACATGTCACCTTCTCCCTTCTTAAAATGAAACTGCCCGATCCTTTGTCCAGAATGCTTTAAATCAGAATTTGTCTCCTTGTTCTGCTCTCCTCCAGCACCTCTACACTCACAAATTCTGAGCTATTCTTCTGTCACAACTGTTCACTTGAATGACTGTTCAATGAGGACTACAGCACAGCACTGGATTCACATCAGTGTGTTTTCCTCTAGAGTCTGCCTCCATAGTCAATAAATAAATGGGGTGAACAACTGTCCAGCCACACACCTGACTGCTGGAAGGAACTACCAAGTATATATACCAAGCAAGAATAGGTGTGCTGCTGACAAGAGATGTAGACCACTTCTATCTGTGGAAAGCTTGAACTGAAGGTACAAGACCTTCTTTCATCAGGTGAGTTAATTTTAGGACGCCATCTTTCACAAATAACAGTAAAACTGCTATTTGCCTTCAGGGGGGAAAATGCACTCAGAGACCACCTAAGAAGTACATGAAAATTAAGTCACAGTAACACACACCACTTAAAGACAAAAATCTCATTGCTGAAATAGCTGGTAACTTACTACATGCATTCTGTTTGCTACTTCAAGAGCTTTTTGTTTTGCTGTTTCCACAGCATACTCATAAGGGGCTGCAAAAGATGACTTTTCTAGTGTCTCTTTAAACCAGGATGGAACCACCTCAAACCGCAGACCCTGTAACAAACAAAAACAGCACAGTCAATCCGATCTCATTATTAAAGGTTGCTCCCAAGACATATTAAGCAAGAAACAAATTTGATTTGTGATCTTTTCACTTTAACACCCCTCCTCCCCAAAAACCCAGAGGAAAAAACAGTGCTGGGTGTACACATATTATTTGCAGGGAATCCAAAACAACAACAACAAAGAATTAGAAAGAATTTTTATACTGGTATGTTTGATTTCACCTTTATTGTTTATTAGAATCTAACTGCCTTAGGTATTTCACCATTCTTCTCCTATAAAAACCTACCAGTATGAAACATATGCACTTCATAAACATTTTACTACTGCATTTTTTTTTTATTGAATCTATCCATAGCACTTTGTTTATGCACCAGTAGTACACATCCTTACAGGAGCTTTACCACCCTTTTTATGTGTCATTAAACATGTGGTAAATAGAAGACAAGAAAAGCCAGTTTCTGTATGGTTTTGTCAAAAAAACCCTATTCTTCCTACTTCTTGCCTTCAGATTATACCTGCAAATTTACTAAACCCAGCAGGCACATTATGTTTTTAGTAACTTAGCGTATGCTTGAACCTGAGTGCTTCTCCACATCTCTGTATTTGTAAACAATATACTTTTTTGCATTTGAATTCAACTTCTCCCATGAAGAACAGTAATACTAAGCAATCTAAATTAGATGCATTATAATACTCGAGTGCCATTCAAAAGCCAACTGCAGCCTGCCCATTGAGGTTGACATGTTCCTCCAAAGGGGTTGAATCTTCTGTATGACACATTATGGCTTCCTTTTGCCCTCCACAAGTGCTTTACAGAAAGAAGATACAGCTACCTTATTCCCATTACACCCACTCATAATACTAATTCCATGAAGTTTTCATATTTTTCAGAAGCCTAAGTCAAATCTTCATAAATTCTGGTATTAAGTATCTAAAATAAGGGCAATGGAAGTATGTTTTTAATTACTTTGGCTCCCTGTTAGCAGAATATTTTAATCCACTCTCGTATTAACTTGATCATACACAAAACTGATGCACACCTACTTGCTCACAGAGCAACCTGACCCAGAAGAATAACAAATAAATTTAAAAACCCAAAACCAACCAAACAACTAAACAACAAAACCCCCACAAAAAAAACCCCAAACAAAACAAAAAAACCCAACCCAAACCAAAAACAACAAAAAAACCCCGACCAAACCACAAAACCATAAATAAATAAAAAACAAAACAAAAAAATCTGTAAACCAGCGGGCATCTCGGGGGATAGAAAGCGACCGCAGCTGAGTGGCCTGCCAGTTAAGGAGCCCCGAACTGCTCGGGCTCTGCACGCCGCTGTCCGGGCCGGCAGAGGGGCACGGGCGCAGGAAGCCCGGCGGTCCCGCCGCCACCATCGCCTCCAAACGCAACAAGCCAAGCTCTTGCGGAAGGCACGGGTCAGGCTTGTGACCTCCCTGCGCCGCCAGCCCCCGGAAACTGTCTGGCGAGACAGGGCCGAGAGGCGACTGGGCCCGCAAGGCCAGCCCGGTACTAGGCGGCGACTGCCCGCCTCAGGCTGCGGGTGCTGAGGGGCAGCACCGTCGGCCTCCTCCCCTGCCCTACCGTGCCCCGGCGCGGCCAGCGGCCCGCCAGCACTCACCACGTTGGTGAGGATCTCCTGGCGGCGCGGCGAGGCGCTGGCCAGCACCACCCTCTTGCTGACCAGCTTCCCCAAGACCGGGTTCAACACCATGGCGGCGACCGCCGCGCCTCAGCCTTCCAGCTCCGCGCAGCTCGAGGACGGAGGGGGGGGGAGTTGGCGGCGGCCGCGTTATACGACGCCGAGGCCGCGGGGCGGAGCCGGGCCGGGACCGTCCCAGCTGGACGCGGAGGCCCCGCGGGTCGAAGGCGGGCGGGTTCGGGCCGCCCGCCCGCCCGCTGCTGGCTGTCGCAGCGGCTTCCACACCCTGCCGGCCTCCCCTCCTCTTTGGCTGTCGCCTCGGCCTCCTGGCCCTGCCGGCCTCCCCGCAGTGGGGCCTGCGGTGGTCCTGGGCCCGGCGTGTGAGAACCGCGCCTCGGCAGCCGCTCCGCTCTGAGCAGTAGGGGAACTTCGTGGGAAGTTGCAGCTTTACAGTTGCAGCTGTACCCCATCTAACGGCAGCACTTAAATGAAG
The DNA here is from genome assembly GCA_024611175.1 of Megaceryle torquata. NCBI lineage: Eukaryota > Metazoa > Chordata > Aves > Coraciiformes > Cerylidae > Megaceryle > Megaceryle torquata. The sequence goes on along the minus strand of JANIJG010002736.1, from coordinate 2,584 downwards.
GGGAGGTGACATCGCAGGCAGATTTCACATCGCAGGAGACACGTTTAACACCCCACCTCCCTTGCTCCACGAATTCTTGAATGAAGTACTTGGCAAGGAGGTGGTGTAATTCTTTTTATTTGATTTGATGCAAATCTCAGATATCCCCTTTTAAGCGAACAGAAAAAGTTCAGAATAAAAACTTGGATGTTTTTCCCAATAACTTGCAAATAGTGTGATGTTCTGTGTTTTCCCAGTTGGCTAAAATCTGAAATAGGTACTCAAGCATTAAAAACTATCTCTAGTCACTAAAACGACAGTTTGCATTGAATAATCGGGTCTCTTGACATCAATGCACGGACCGTTATGTCTCATGGCTCTGTTAGTGGTTGCCAAACCTGACACCCCAATGGAGTGAAGCTGCCGTAGCTCCATGCCTCCAGGTGCCACCTGCAGTGCCTCACTGCAGTCAGGCCAAGCGTCTATTCCCAGCAGGTGCAGGCACACACACTCTGCCACACGGACACGGACACACAGCCAGCCACACAGAGCAACATGGGCAGGCATGCTTAGCACTCGCATCAATACAAACAGTACCAAAGGCCCCTTCCTATTGCCTTCTCTGGCTGATCAGGATGAAGGTCTGTTAGTGGGAAAAACTACCAACTAACCAACCAACCCACCTACTGTACACACACACAGACACACCCCCACCTGCCTATATGCAATTCAGACCCCTCCAGTAGAAGACTCTATACAGGGCTCTTCCTATGTCACCAGGAGCTGAGGCAGGGGGCTCTGCTGCCCCTGTGGGACTGCTGGGGCTGTCCCCACCCTTGGGCATCCTGCTCCTGTCACAGTGCATAGGACTCTGCCTTCTGTCACTGCAACCTACCAGGTTGTACATCACCCTAAGTATCAGGATTTAATTTTTTAAATTGGATATTTTTATGGCTGGCAGTGTCTTGAGAGCAGAATTCAAAATTTAACTTTAAAGACAGTTTTGCTCAAATAATTAAAAAATACTAAGAACACTGGGAAATTAAACAATGGAAAATAAAAAGGAAATGGTTGTATTACATACAATGTGAATACAGACAGCTCTCATCTGCAGATCCATAATACTGAAAATAGTTCTGGGGTAGCTGCAGAGCCAACTGGAAAAAAATAACGCCTTCGTGAAATAGAGAGAGGAATAGTCTCTGCTTGTTATAGAGCTTGTCAGAACAAACTCACTGCTCTTTATTCTGGGCTGTGAACTGTGACACTGCTCCTTGCAAACAAGGAGGTTTGAAAGATGATATAGAAATGGCAACAAGTGTTACTAACATAATTTTTGACAGAATAAAAGAACAGGGATCTCATCAAGGAACAGAAGTTCACATTTCCTGACACACGTAGGACAAAAGTGTGGTGTTATTCTTCTCGGAAAAATATTACACCCCTACCCTTAATGCCTGCAAGTTTAACATAATTGGAAATCTAAATATGTGTGCATCTTCACCATGACTTCAATGCTAAACCAAGAAAAGGAAATTGCCATTGTATGGATGCTTCTAGATCTTGGAACATGCTTCTTAGCCAGTCATCTTTCTATACTATGCCTCGCTTTGTGTGGGTTATAAGCAAGCTTGATAAACTAAATTCTGACACGCCAGAAGAGTAAGATGATAATCCAAAGTTTTCCATCTCAAACCTACAGGCTTGGTTTTCTTATTCTTCTCATTTTATTCAATCTTCCAGTGTAGCTTCACTGGCACAGAAACAAATAACAAAGAATTGGTGGCTCCAACCCAACATATGTATCTGTATAAAGAACAAACTTGATAGGAAAGAACCCCACCAGTTCCTGCCAGCTTGCTTTGATAGACAACAGAGAAACACAGATCTGTCTCTAGTCATCTGCAGAGCTTGTAGGGATGTGTGCAACTTAAGTCATTCTACTTATGTGTGACGTCCCCTTAACTTAAGACAAGCATGACTTGCCTCCCTTGGATGACTTCTGCTTGTATACTGCTTGTCTGATTTGAACAACAGACTTTTTGAAGATAAAATAACTAACCAAAGAAAAGAAACGTGGAATTTCTCTAGATTCTTGTAAAGAAAAGTTCAGACAATGTCCAGAAATGGAGATCACTCAAAGTATTTTTTAATGTGAAGAAAATGATATGTGGCTTTTGGATTATTATTTTTAAGGAGTGGTAATTACTAAATTTGTTATTCACAGAATCACAGACTCACACAGAATCACAGAATGTCAAGGGCTGGAAGGGACCTCAAAAGATCATCCAGTCCAACTCCCCCTGCCAGAGCAGGATCACCTAGACCAGATCACACAGGAACGCTTCCAGGCGGGTTTTGAATATCTCCAGAGAGGGAGACTCCACAAACCCACCTGGGCAACCAGTGTCCAGTGTTCCAGTGTCTGTCACCCTCACAGTGAAAAAAGTTTCTCCTTATGTTTATGTGAAACTTCCTGTGCCTCAACTTCCATCCATTGCCCCTTGTCCTATCATTGGGCATCACTGAGAACAGAACAGAACAGAACAGAACGGCCTAGGTTGGAAGGGACCTTAGAGATCATCTAATCCAACCTCCCTGTCAT
>JANIJG010002735.1:31667-47992 GCA_024611175.1 Megaceryle torquata | reverse complement strand
AAAATAAAATAAAATAAAATAAAATAAAATAAAATAAAATAAAATAAAATAAAATAAAATAAAATAAAAATAAAATACATTCAGTGAAAATATTAATTGGAAAAAGTGCTGCTGAAAAAATGTCTAAGCCTGAGCTGGCATGGGTTGTTGGCTGAAAGACAGGGCTGATGCTGTTCACACATTCTTATACCCAAATGATCTACATTAAATCACTGAAAGCAAGGGACCAAAAAAATGAAATGGAAAGGGAATTGGCAGCTGATTGATCTGTGAAACTACTTGATCTGCAAGAGGCCAAGTGTCCAGTTCTTGAAGCCAGGAGAACTCAGCACCAGATTCCAGTCTCTAGTGCTGTAATTTTTCATGGTTATCTCACAGTTAGTATCAAATTTTCTACCACCTACATCCTCAGAATTCTTGAAAACACCCAATTACCTCTTCATGCAGATGACAGAAGCCAGCCTTTGCTGGTACACATAACATGTGAACAAAACACTGTCATAAACCCAAGATGAAAAGCTTCTTGTACAAAAGCCCAGACTAAGAAATTAGAGTAGAACAACCGTTAAAGCAAATACATCTCCTCCTCCAAGCCAAGGTGCTCTACAAGATCATCCGTGACTATGCACCATGAATGGTCACCCCTTCCAGGAGGATATACAGTTAAGATTCCTCTTATTAACAAGGCACTACCCTAATGACATGATCATTAGGCCTTTCCATTTCTGCTGCCTTCCAGTAAGACATTTATCAGCCAGTTCCCACATTCTATAGAATGTTCAAAATTGGTGGAATTTTTAATTTATTCTTTTTGTTCATTATGTCTTTTAACCTCAAATCATCTTACTGGACACCAAAAACTGCCTAACCAAGGCAAGTGGGTCCTGCATTAGGCCATATGGACTCACCCTTCAGGAAAACAGATTTGCTCTTGAATGTCATCTGATAAAAACAAAAGAACATGAGAAACTACCAGTGATGTTTCTAAAAGTATTAGTACTAAATTTACCAAATTCACTTACCCTCCTGTATGGGCAAAGGTATCACAGAATCTGCAACAGAGCAGGAGCTAACCCAATAATGCTTGCAAAAAATACACACTTCATGTCTAACTTAAAATACAGTGCTTTGCAGTGGCAGTCCAGCGCAAAAAAAAACCCACTCCCAAAGAACTTTCTTTTCATTGTCCACTACAACAGGCTAAAGAGATGGTAAATCAGAAGCTACTACAGTTTCTCCTTATGTAGACACATTCCTATTTGCCAAGGCAACCCACTTCCCAGAGGCAAATGTAAACACAGCTTTCCTTGCAGACAACGCAATAACAGTTCAGAGGTTTTGACACAGTTTTAAATTGTGGAAAAGTGGACAACCTCTGCTCTTGACATCTTCCTGACAGGAGGTTGGAGCCAAGTGGGGTCGGGCTCTTCTCCCAAGGAACAAGTGACAGGACAAGAGGAAACAGCCTCAAGCTGTGCCAGGGGAGGTTTAGGTTGGACATGAGGAAAAAACATCTTCCCCTGCAGGGATGTCCAGAGCTGTCCTAGGCTGCCCAGGGCAGTGGTGGAGTCCCTGTGATCTCTGGGGGGGTTTCAAAGTCGTGGAGCTGTGGTGCTGAGGGACAGGGGTTAGTGGTGCCCTGGCAGTGTTGGTAACTTGGGATAACGGTTGGACTGAATGATCGTAAAGTTCTTTTCCAACTGAAATGATTCTGGGATTCTGTAATGCAGACTATACAGGAGCTCTGTAAGGAACAAAAGTAAATGTTAAAAGAGATAATGTGATTTCAAATTTACAGAATAAGAACAAATCAAAACAAGAAAACGTGAGCTCCCATCAGCCAGACAAATATTTCCAAGAACGTGATAGAGAACATAGAGGCCAAGACAGCAAAGAAAAGTGTTTTACTGCTATCTGTAGCTGAATAAAGCTTTTACGTTCAAGGCTTTTTAATTTCTACTAAAATTTCTCTTAATATCAGCCAGCAAATATATATCAAGAAATGTAAACAGAATTTTCCTTTTTTCTAAGGGTTCATGCAGGTAGCACACTTGAACCAAAACACACACACTAATTCACGGAAAATAGTAGGAAACTGCCCTCCAATATTTCCTTACATCTCCTGGTATCCTTGTCCTCAGGGGCAGGAGTGTGCTTGAGGAGAAAGCCCATCTAACCTCACATTGAAACAGAACCCCAAAAGGCTGCTTGCTTTCTTTATACAATCATAGGATGCTTGAGGTTGGAAGGGACCTTTCCAGGTCATCCAGTCCAACGCCCCTGCAGGGAGCAGGGACATCTGCAACTAGAGCAGGGTGCTCAGAGCCCCGGCCAACCTCCCCTGCAATGGTGCAAGGGATGGGGCAGCCACCACCTCTCTGGGCAGCCTGGGACAGGCTCTCACCACCCTCAGTGGAAAAATTCCTTTGTTCTCTCCAGTCTAAATGTTCCCTCTTCTAGTTTAAAACCATCACCTCTGTCACAACAGGCCCTGCTATAAAGCCTGTCCCCATCTTTCTGACAGGCCCCTTGAAGTGCTGAAAGGCTGCAATATGGCCTCCCCAGAGCCTTCTCTTCTCCAGGCTTTGTCTGGTGACCCCTGTATATAAACCTATGCAGTAAAAAGTTAAGCTCACTCGCTGTCAGCTGGATAAAAGGATCCAGTATTAAAGAGTCACAGAAGAGAATCCTGGATCAGTTCTGGAGCAGTTACTCTCATCTCCTCTATAATGTCATGAGCCAACAACTGTTCAGGTACAAGGGGGACCAAACCTCTCATCTCCTTTTCAGCTTAGAGTCACACGTGCAAATATTATAAATCTCTGGGGATTTTCCACTTTTACCTGACAAGGCTATGGCTGACCAAATGCACTAAAAAAATAAAAGAAGTCTGTTAAAAATAAAGTTTCTTGTGATAACAAATATGTTTTACTACCTTCAGAAGAAGAAAGGAAAGTTGTATTACTTCCATAAATTGCTTTCTTTCACATCTTCTAACACTCCTTCACAGAATATGTTTCTGAAATTTTTGCTCTGAGATTCTTTACAACAAGGAAACAAATGCCACTCATTGTAAAATCAGATATGCCGCAAACAGCTTATTTATAAGAATAAAACTCTGAAAGGGGCCAAAAAAGTCCCTTTTCAAGAGCTATACATTGTAATGATGACAAGTGCCCAATGAGGATAGTGCCCAGTGAACTCGAGCTACCTGTGAAGCTTTTTCCTTACTGAAATTAAGAAGAAGGGGTTAACTCTTGGCACATTACTGCTCTCACTCCCTTCTGAATAATTTCACTTAAAATAATGCTCATGACAGATGAGCTTGGAACTATACACTGCCGTGCAAGGCAGTGAAGTGAAATGCACATAATCTTATAATTCTTTTAGAGCAAATTAAGGGTTATAGCCTACGGCGTGCAGAGCAGTACCACACAGAACTGTGTCAGCACAGGACAAGTTGCCTCCCGCATCAACCAGTACTCCTCCCACATTCAGCATCTCTGCCTGTAACGCTGTGCTAACGAACACCACTCCCTGCCCCACTCCTGAGCCAACATTTCAACGTGGTGCTGCTTTGTGCAGCATCATGTGTCAAGTGCATGCTACACCCAGACAGAAAACTTTTTTCTTTTGGTAAAAAAAAAAAAACCAAAACATGAGTGCTTTGCTAAAGAGATAATTACTGCACATTTGGTTCATGTCGGCACTTTGACAATCACATTTTTTCACTGGTCAACACCCATCAAAAGAGATGACTGCTGGACAGTGAACAATTTTCAAAGGGTTTGCAAGTTTGTTGGGTTTTTTTGTTTTTTTTTTTTTTCTTCCACTTGTTTCCCCTTTCCTCTTTCTCAGAGCAGAAGTTTCAGTAAGATTCCACTCCACTGGAAACCACCCAGAACTGATTTGAACTTTGTGGCAAATATTGTCTTGGAATGAAAGCAAAGAAAGGAGAAGACAGAACACCTTGTTAAGCTCTTTCTTTCAATTGCTAGGGACAGAAGCTATGCTTTGACGTGAGGAAAATGAACAGAAGATGTCAAGTAGGACCATACCATAATCATCACCTTACTCAGAATCACCCCAAGTCCAGGGTTCAATTTTGGGCCCCTCACTCCCAGAAGGACATTGAGGGGCTGGAGCGTGGACAGAGAAGGGCAACAAAGCTGGGGAAGAGTCCAGAGAACAAGTGTGGTGAGAAGCAGCTGAGGGAACTGGGGTTGTTCAGCCTGGAGAAAAGGAGGTTCAGGGGAGACCTCACTCTTAACAACTCCCTTGATAGGAGGTTGTTGTCAGGTGGTGGTCGGGCTCATGTCCCAAAGAACAAGTGATAAGACAGGAGAAAATGGCCTCAATTTGCACCAGGGGAGGTTTAGGTTGGACATGAGGAAGAATTTCTTCCCCTCCAGGGTTGTCCAGGGCTGTCCCAGGCTGCCCAGGGCAGGGGTGGAGTCCCCACGATCCCTGGAGGGGTTTCCAAGCCATGGAGCTGTGGTGCTGAGGGACACGGGTCAGTCACCACCCAGTGCCCTGGCAGTGCTGGGTTAACCATTGGACTTGATGATCTTAAAGGTCTCTTCCAACTAAAACAATTCTATTATTCTGTGCCTTCTAAAGGAGTATCTAACTCTCACAAGCAAATCCAATGTCAATATGCTTTATTCACATGCCTAAATACTCAAGTATTTCCAAAGGAAAAACATGGTGTACACCATCATCAGTAATTTTTTTCCCATTAGAAAAATCAACTTAACATTATAACTTATTTCAAGCTCAGTGGCACATTGGAACTAAATTAAGCCTTTTTTACTGTCTCTTAGATTGCCTTCATGTTTTGACATTTCTACATTGTGTTGGTAATCTCTTAACCAATCAATCTGACATAAGATGGTTTGGGGTTTTTTTTTGTTGGTTGAGTGGGTTGATTTATGATTTTTTGACAATTCTTTACACATGGCACTTCAAGACATGGTTCAGAAGTCATGATAATGTTGGGTAGACAGTTGGACTTGATGATCTTAGAGGTGTTTTCCAACCTCAATGATTCTGTGATATATACCTTTCAGTTCCAGTCTGTTAGTTCAGTTCCAAACTGAAGTTCAATGCAGGCACACTCTTTCCTACCCACCTCATACAATTAACACATCAAAGTCAGCTTCACTCAGAAAACGGTGGTCCTATGCTCTGTCCAAAACCCACCAAAAATGAAATGCAGTTAGCAAAGATTCTCCCTTACTTTACATAACAAAAATAGGTGGCAAGCCCAGGATCTGTGTTGTCCTCAGGCTTTATGACCAGAGCAGCCACTGAAATAGTGAGCACTTGACTTCATGAGCTTATTTCATTGAAGTCATAACATACATATGTTGATTCATTGGTCTGAGAAGAGGAAGAATACATCGTATCCTTCCACCAAGGCAGCTGCCTGTGGAAGGAAGACTGTCCATGTTCTCATCCCTGCTCCAGCAACAGCTCTTCTGTCTCCAAGCTCCTCTCTCTAGGAAAGTAACTGGGAGCTCAAGAAATTACTCTGCTCCTCATTCATTTTCATGGGATGAGAAATGCGTGTTCCTTGCCCCCTGGACATCCGGAGACAGCAGTCCGGTTGTGCTGTTACAGTTGCATAACCCTGGTAAGACTCAAACTAAAAATAACAGCAAACGCGGAACACAGATGACGACCAAATGTCACACAGTGCTGCTGCTAAACACAACGTCAGCCAGGGACAGATGTGGAGACAGTTGTGTGACAGAGAGATCTCCATGAGCAGAAAGGGACCGAGGCTGTCACTTACAGCTGCTAAGAAGCTATCCAACACACGAACAGCTACTCGGTCAAATGCTTCCAACAACCACAAATGAACATTTTGGCATATGTTACCAATCCCCCACAGCCATCCACACTCATCGTCTTTTAAAACACATAAATCATCATAAATCTATTGACATAAGATGCAGCAAGAAGCAAGTTTGTGGAGGTTTTGCCAGCTGTTGCTTACACTGACACTAGTCATAAAAACCTCTGAGTCAGATGAAGGACACAGCAAAAAAAAAAAATTAACTCAGACAAATGCTTCTGAGGAATATAAACAAGACTAAATATCAGAGAGGTGTTAACATGAAGAAATATGAGTGTCATTAGTGAAGTTACAAATATGAATGCAGTGTTTAAAACTCTGCCATTATTTATTCCAGTAAAGGAAAGGATAGATAAACTTCCTTTCTAGGACCATCACTGAGAAAAGGGCTCAGAGGGTTGGAACTGCAAGCTATAAATCCAGGTGATGAAGGAGCACTTCAGACAGTGCTACAAAGCCGCAGTGTTTACCAAAGGAAACAGAATTTTAAAAATAGTTATCTCCAGTGGATCTGTCCGTTGCGTAAAGCAGATGTAAGCCCCTCATTCATGCAATGTCACTATTCCAAACCGATGCTCCATGTACAAAATAATAAATCACTTTTGGTTTGAAGAAGCAGAGTGAATTTCTTTCTCTTCTTAAAATATAGAATCACAGAACGGTAGGAGTTGGAAGGGACATCTGGACATCATCTAGTCCAAGCCCACTAAGTAATTTTTACTTATTGTGAAGAAGTTTTGATCTACTACAGGAATTAACTCAAAAATGCCATGAATTGTTTTGCCAACTATTTCTCTTAACTAGGAACCAGAAAAGGATCCTGGAGAACCCAAAGAATCACAGAACTCAGGGAGCTATTGGGAGAATTTATTACTGCAAATCTGGTTTGATGACTAAGATTGCTTATGCTGGAGAAGTAGTCCTTAAACACACCTGACTCCCAGTGAAATTTCACATGCACATTGTCTCTGCAAGACAGAGACCTTCTGGGACAGATGCATTTTTCTGTGGGTTTCAAATGCAATGCTTACCTAGGAAGGAGTGAAAAACATCTCTCAGAAATCCTACCATGGAAACAGGACTATGGCCTTGTCCAGTTTTCAAACAGAAAGATAGAATGCATATAGTCATCTAAGAAAAATCACCTCCCTTGTGCACTTACTCTGAGTGAAAACATCTCCTGGAAAGCACAAGGCACATACATTAACACGGCCTCTGTTTCTATGCACACCACTCAAGACACCGAAGTCTTGCACTCTATGGTACTCAGTTTGGGTTGCCAAATCTCTGGTACTTGTGGGAGGCTGCCCTCTACATATCGATTTTCTATTGCACAGCTTCTCTAACAATGTTTTCTTCCCCTGGAACAGGATTTGCAGAAACTCCCCCAGACCTTTGATAAGCTCCCAGCCAAAATTTCAGTGCAAGCCCGGAAATTCAAAATGATTTAATACCTCTTTCATGTTTATATAACAAACCATTGTGTTCTTGTCCAAGAATATTTGAATGTGGGAAGTTAAGAAGAAGTTTAACTTGAAGAAAACTTCCCACGCAGTTAGTAATTCTAATCTGTTTATATCTAGGCTCAATATAAAGTCTGACTACGTACTTCTTTGGAGTCAAGCCATTGTCCTGAAGATACCCAGTGATATTAAGCAGAATCCCATCAGCACAAAGAGTAAAGCAGTCGCATCTCACCAAGGAAATGAGGGGTTTGAGTTCACCACTACATAACTTCTGGAGCTCTCAGCATAGCCAGTCACAAAGTAAAGGGTTGTTTTTTGCAGGGGAAGACAGAGACAGCAAAAACTTGTCATCATTAGGCACGTTCTGAACACATGAAGACAGGCAGAGGTGAAGTTAAGGGTCATGACATGAATCTTTATTCTCAAAGAGCAGTAGTATACTTTTCTCACTTTGGGGGATAAAAAAAAAAACCAAAACAAAACAGAAGAAAACAAAAAACAAACAACCCAAAAACCCCAGCATCCCTTTAATTGGGCAAGATCTCCAATTTGGAGAAATGAGTCCACTGAGAATCCCAGAAGATCTGTTTCTTGAGAAAGAGCCAAAGTATACATCCTGGAGGATTAAAACTAAGTGAAAGGCACATTAAATTTGATTTAAACATATCCTGAAAATTTAAGAAAGATACAAACACTAAACTGTCTTTCAAGTAAAAAAAAAAAAATGTGGTTTTCTTCACAATCTCTGCAGCAAAGCCACTGATCCCTTACTGACAAGGGTTCTAGACACAGTGAAGATAACAGCAGAAAGGTCTTACATAATCTTTATAACTTTACTTATGAGCACTTCCATCAGTATAAGTTTTCTTCTGGACAAGAAAGTACTTTTGTCAGTAAATTGACAAAAATTTAGACCAGTTGAGAACACAAACCATGGATTTCAAAGTGGTCTTTATGAGTAAGCTGACCAGAATTAGTCTTGGATGAAGTCTGTAGGTCCAGAAAAGAAATGTGTTGGGTTTTGTTCGAACACAGAGAATTCTCTTCACTAACAGCTAGATCAATGTAGAGCAGTCAGTCAGCTTGTCAGGAGTATTCTTATTTGTCATGCTAGAAAATGAACTTAACCACATGGTGTTAAGTGATGGAAGTGGTAAAATGAAGCTGCAGAAAGAAAAAGAGCAGCCACTTAAAAAGATTGAGAAATACCAAACTCAGTAGTGTTGTTCTGCTAACGTGCTATTAGGTCAAAAGAGGAAATTTTATTTACAACAGAGGCAAGAGGAGGTTATTCCTAAAAGTAGTACTGAAAATAATAATTAAAGACAGGAATGGTGGAAATAAATTAGTTGTGGGGTTTTTTAACCAAGAAAAAATAAAATTATTTTTCAGTTTGAAAGTGAAATTTGAACTTTTCCCCTGCTTTATCCATTCATACGAGATTCCCTCCCTGTCCCCTGCAATTAAATATCCACTTATAAAGCACTTCAAAGGGGCAGTATAGTTGATTTTGAAGACTCAATGTTCCCACACGATTGTCTTGCTTTTTGTCACTGAACAATTTTGAGAAGTTAAATCTTCTGAATATAAACTATCCAGTTACTTCATTATACCTACAGGAAAATACACTGTTCAAAAGGCAAACTATAAGCCAGAATTCCCTTCTCAGCTCCATGATCAGAATAAACCCATACCAGCAGCAAAATTCACCCAACTCACCATCGTATCAATCGCTAGTGTAAATGAGTTAGGACTCTGCTACTAATATGCATTAAAACAAGCTGGAGTTAGTGGGATTTCATAACCAGAAAGAGGTTTTCAGTCTGACTATAAGCATTTAAGCCTTTGTTCAGGGCACCATGATCTACTCATAAAAATACTATTCTTCAGTAAAGGATAGAGTACGCCACCGCCGCCCTCACTTCTACCAACTCAGAAGATGCTCAGGATTCCAATTTTGGAACAATTCTATGAAAATCTTGCCTGACTTTATTCCCCAACAAGTGTAATAAAGGTAAGGATTTTAAAATGACTGCTAAAAAACACACAGAAATTCCTCTCACCCATTTTCAGCTTGTATTTTGTGTCAGTAAAAAAATGGGAATATATTCTGTAGTACGTTTGGATGCACAAGCATCAGTTTCCACACTGCCTATACGTTCTCCATCATACCATGAAAAAGGTCTTGTTTGGGGCTATAAGAAAAGGAGGCATAAGGATATTTTTTACTTCAACAGTTAAGCTGAAATTAATACTTCATATACCTGAGGAAAGACATCTTCCCAATGTCTAGAAAACCCAAATTATCAGATGCTAACAATGAACACTCTAAAGAGTGAATTTCAGAGATAACGCGTGCAGAAGAACCATTCAAGATAAGAAAAAAAAATACAAATGGAGACTGATGGGGGAGTGTGATGCCAAGGTTGGCGTTCAGTCTCCAAGAGATCTTCCATTTACAATCCTGTTTATCGGTCACAGAGGGTTTATTAGGACAGATGCAGTGTCTCGCCACAGCGTGCTGGAAAGTGCCAAAATTCTCATTTAGCCTCCAACTTCAATCAAAGAGAAGAAACAGAGCAGTTGTGACTGCCAGCCACTATCTTGATGTCATACAATTGAAGGGTGAAGGATGAACACCCAGTCTCCAGCTACACGGGTATATTTTACCATCACAAACTTGCACACAAGGCAAATTTGTAGCCCACTTGGACTCGACAGCCGTGGAGTCATCACCCCACTGCGGGGCCTGCTGAACATCACCAGCCTGTCAAATATCCCTTTGCTGCACCCCAGCCAAGAGCCATCTGCAAAGTCACCAGCTCCCAGACCCTGCTGCCTCCACATGGAGCACATCTCAAGTAACACACTACGTGGGGCTCTTGGCACCAACATTTCTCCTCCTCAGCAGCTGCCATAAGATTATTTAACAGCTAAGACGGTTCTGCTAGCATGGAAAAAGCATCGTTTTCTGAAGGCAAAATACTTGATGCACAAACAAATCAATGGAACATGTTAGCCTGTGCCTTCGTATTTAGGGACATGTGTTTTCTTTGGCAGCAAAGTTAAAGAAATCCTTTTGCCAAGTGTCCCCTGAGATGCCCAAGCCATCGCTGCACTTGTGCCAGCAGAGCTGTTGGCAGCACTCAGCACTCACACAACCAAAGCAGGAAGCACCCTGTGAACAGGAGGGAGAAGGGGTGACTAAGAACTTCAGGAACTCACTACTGGAGAAACTGGTGCAACTACGTGCCTGAAGCAGAGAAATAATCAATCTATAGCTCTTAAAAGGCACCTTGTGTGGTCACCATCATAAGTATAGCATGGCACATCACTGCTGAGAGGGTGGAGAACAGCAGCTCTCAGTGGCACAGGAGTTGTAAATTCATTGGGCATGTAATACAAGTTCTTAGGTTTGCAGGCAAAGTGAAAAGAGAGCCAGAAGGTCTCCCCTGAGCCTCCTTTTCTCCAGGCTAAACAACCGCAGTTCCGTCAGCTGCTCCTCACTAGACTTGTGCTTTAAACCCCTCACCAGCTTTGTGGCCCTTCTATGGACACACTCCAGACCCTCAATGTCTTTCTTGTGGGAAGAAGGAAAATTGAAGGCAGTATTTAAGGTTGTTCTTGTTTTCAGAAGTAGTTTGGTAGGATGGATTTTGAGTCACTGCACTTGATCAGGTTATGAACAAGCAGCGTATTTTGTCCAATGCACAACGAAGTTTAGTTGCTAAATTCTGGATCCTGTTAAAAGTTATGAATTCATCTGCCCTTATGGGAACAGTCCTGGAAAAAGAGGATAGAAATGCTTGAGTAAGGAGTGAAGGATCAGGGTGTAACTGTGCTCATTTGGATGAGCTCCTTGGGGTTCCTGCTGTTTCCTTGTAGTTCAGGTAAGCCAAGCATCAGGTTTTCTATGATCAGCCAGTGAAGGCAAAGATCAGCTTGTTTCAAATCATTGTATAATGGTCACTGGAATTTTACCCTTTAAATTTGAACTGTGATTTTTCTGGGATTACTGTGAATTTGAGGGAAGAGAGTAAGAGGAAGTGAAGGGAAAGGGAGACCTCAGTGATTCTACTAAATTAGAAGCAGAAAAGAACTTCATGGTTTGGAATCAAGTGTGAATTTACTTCTACCTCTGTAAAACCTAATCCTCCCTTAAAGATCGATATATTTAGTTTAGTGACACCAACACTTAAAACTCAAACCAATGAGACTGCCAGCAAAGCAAACCTACCGTTTTCTCAAATTGGCATCATCTTGCACTGTTTCTTTTTGAGTGCCAAAAAAATGGTGAATTTAATCATAAATGAAGAAGTAAACATAGGTTTTAGACAAAATATGGTTGAGAATTCCGAGGCATTGATGTTAGATTTATATTTTCTGTAATACAGTCTACTATTAACAAACATCCCAGATTTTTTCTATTTGAATTAATTTATCAGTGGCTACAGGGCAATGGAGCTGGGGAAGGGTCTAGGATACAATTCTGGTGAGGAGTGGCTGAGGGACCTGGGCTTGTTGAGCCTGGAGAAAAGGAGGCTCAGGGGAGACCTCTGGCTCTCAACAGCTCCCTGACAGGAGGTTGGAACCAGGTGGGGTTGATCTCCCACATAACAAGAGATAGGACAAGAGGAAATGGCCTCAAGTTGCACCAAGGGAGGTTTAGGTTGGCTGTGAGAAAACGTTTCTTCCCCAAAGGGTTTATCCAGCCCTGGCCCAGGTTGCCCAGGGTGGTGGTGGAGTCACCATGGTTAAGTTGTGGACTTAGCAGTGCTGAGTTAACAGTGAGATCCAATGATCTCAAAGGTCTTTTCCAACCTAAAGAATTCTATGATTCTTTGACTAGAAACATGTCCTTTAGAAATAGTTTTGCATTATGCTAAGTGACCCTGAGCCAACAACGTTGGATCTAAAATATGAGCATCTCAAAACATCTGGGAATTTTGCTTTGTTTGTGGGTATAACTTTTACAAAGCAAAAATTTTATAAGCAAACATTTTAAAGCTCTATTTATTGGTGTGGTAGATACCAGCCTGCATGCCAGGCTCTCACACACTCAATCTGCAATCAACTGGTAAATTTGTTTCTAGACAAAAAGTGCATGGAATAAAAAAAAAAGGAGCTCCAGGAAGAGTCAACTGCTGAATGGTTTCACCCCAAAATGGGAAACATAGCCCAATATATCCCCAAAGCAGAAGAAATGTGATTTTTGTACCTGAAAGACAATTTGAATCAAGCTTGATAAAACCATTTCCAATGTCTGAAGTGTTGTGTGAGCTGCATCCTGCGTGCTCCAGCCTGACAAGGCTGCCTGTGTTGGTGTGGACACAGAACACGGGTAGCAAAGGGGCTGATGTGTTTCCTCACACAGGGTTACAGTTTTAACTCCAGATTTCAAAAAGCACCCAATGTATTTGTCATTAAGCATGAGAGGGACTCCTAATTCAATTTATATGGCTTTGTTCATTTAGCTCATCTCTCCTGCCAAAGATGCAATCATTTGCCTGAAGATGAATGTCAACCCAGTGAGCCAAAAGCCATTTATCAGCTGTTACCTAAGAAATATTTGAAGGGCTTAAAAAAAAAAAAAAAGGCAAGTATTAAAATGCTGATTGAAACAAGTATGAATGGTTTGATTATTACAAGGAGTCCTGGAGTGGGGAGAGGGGAGCACATCCTGTTTTGTGGTTAGGAAAAGTTGGCAATCTGAATCTGCCCCCCACCCTTTTTTGTGAGATCTCTGCATAATAAATCTGACATTTCAGAAGAAAGCTTCCATTCTCCTCCAACAACCCTGTGAAGAGAAGTAAAGTGGGTCCTACACTCCTTTTTTTTTTTTTTTTAGTGGTCCACAGGATTTCCAAAAATAATACCCTGCCCAGATGTTGAATCAGACTTTCAGTTTATTTGCAGGCAGCAGAATCAGTAGATTTCAAATTAGCTTCAGATGCTGTGAGCAAGGAAACATCACTTCCCTCCAAATTCAACATCTAAAAGGCTTTTTGCATTTTTATGCTTATTTTAAAAAATTATAGGCCAAAAATCAACAGTTGAGCTCTAAATCAATGCTTCTTTCAAGATCAAAACTTCTGAACTCAAAGAAATCCTTACTCTTGGTAAAACTTGGGTGTTAATGGGACCCAAACATTCCACCTCAGCCACCTGCACTTCTTATTTCTCTGAAAAAAACCCAACCCAAACCAAAACCACACACACACTCACACACACAAAAAACCCAAAACAATAACAACAAACAAAACCCACAACCAACCAAAACAAACCAAAAACCAAACAAAGAAGCAAAACAACAACAGAAGACCATAACCAAGACTGTGGAAGCTACACACAGTACTAAAACTGGCAGAGCATCTCAGACACAATATTGAAAGTACATCTCTTGTTTTAAATCATTTTTCCTTCAGTTCAGTATCTAAAGACTTATTCTTGACTCTTTCCAATCCTTCATTTTTTATTTGATTACCAAATTTTACTTGAGAATTGGGGAAAAAAACCCCACAGCCTGTATCTCTAATGCTTTCTCACTGTATTCAGACTTGGAAGAGGTGGGAGGTGAAGACAAAAATCCCCCTCAGAACAACCAAAGACCTGTCCACCAGGTAGGGAAAATGTACTATTGCAACATGGGAAAGGTTTGCCTTGGGAGAAGTAAGTACACTTCACAGTTCAAACATCTGTGCTGTCTTCTCAGTTAAAGCACATCCGGAGCACGCAAAAAATACAATTGCAGCATATTCTCAAATATCTTCTCTTAGAGTAGTTTATGTCTGGGAAATGAGGATTTAAAATAAACATCGAGCCAAATCCTAAAGCCCTTAACCTGGGCAAATTTCCATTTACCAAAGTACAAGAAGTCAAATTCTTCTTTTTGTTCGGTTTACACAGATTTAAACAGATTCAGCCACATTTCTTGAATTCAGATCTGTCCAGCTGAAAGTTAAGAACATCTGCTAGTGCAAATGGAGAAAGGGTAGAACTCCAGCCTCAGATTCTTTCAATATGAAGCATCAGATCTGCTAAGATTTGAGTACCAAAATCAGAAAAACAATTAGCACTACAGTCCTGTCATAATTTCAGTGTTCTTAAACTAGCTTGTTTGGCCCCATTATTAATCCACGTAAGAATAACAACAAAAGGACAAATATTATTCTTTGGAATCCTAAGAGACAAGATATTTTAAAAGATGTTATTCTTGATGTGTTTGCATTCGATCCATTTCTCTATAAACATTTAAAGTCAGCCACGTTAAAATTCTGGTCACCAAAAAGCAACAACTTCTTTGGTTCTATTTTTACTCTTTTGGATAGAGATGAGAAGCACACACTTCTCTCCTACATGTCCAAGGCAGATTCTGCCCTTAGGCATGGGGGCATGAAACACCACGCCACCAACACCGTCACACAAACTCAGCAAGTTGTAAATATGCCCTGAGTGGGGGTACAGTATATCCACATAGATGGAAGAAGGTTGAAGAAGCCCAGAATATGTACTACTGATACCAAAAAGATCAAAAGTGGCATGGCCAGCAAGTTGAGGGAGGGGATTCTCTTCCTCTACTCCACTCCACTTGGAGTGCTAGTTCCAAAAACTTTTTTTACACTGAGGGCAGTAAGACACTGACCCAGATCTTCCAGATTGGTGGTCGCTGCCCCATCCCTGGCACCATTCATGGTGAGGTTGGCCGGGGCTCTGAGCACCCTGCTCTAGTTGCAGATGTCCCTGCTCCCTGCAGGGGGGTTGGACCAGATGACCTTGAAAGATCCTGTCCAACCCAAACCACTCTATGATTCTATGATTTATCTCAGGGGACTCTGAAGAAGCACATGACTACTTTATGAAGAAACTAAAGCAAAAATTTAGGGTGTGTTTTTGTGAATTTCAGATGCAGAGCATCCAAGTTATAATAAGCAGAAATCAATTCTGCATGCTGCACTTTAGCTATTCCTGGAACCTTTTTTTTTTTTTTTTCTTCCTATCTGTTCTTGATCCACAACCAGCAGCAACACCAAAGAAACAAAACCCAAAGAATATCCCTCTAGTAAAGATAAAAATGATATACTGATACATGTACATGTGTTTGCACACACCCCAGACTAAACCAAAGATATACTGATGCAAGAATATGTTGTCTGACAATACACCTGGATGTCTCAGGTAAATACTAATTAAGCTGTATCAATAATTTAAGAGTAGAATATTATACAATATTTCAAGCATATCTTATCCCCGGGGTAAATGTTGGTTACCTTAGTATCTGGAGATCAAAAGTTGTCGTGTCACATGTTAAGAAAGATGGCTGACTTTATCCTTCCAGCTCTGCCTTGTGGTGATAAGCAGGTCAGCTTCCTCCCACCCTGCAGAAGTTCCAGTAAGTGTACCACCATTGATTACACGTTACCACTACACATTTTGGGCAGCAAACAAGCTACCTGCATTGTTAACCATCTTGTTGCACCTTGATCTTACACAACCCACCACAGTTCCAAGGCAACCACGGTTATTGTTCCCAACAGTTTGTTCTCCAGAAACATAGTGACCTCCAGCCACTGGTTTTATTCTTCACACTGAGCCAGTGCCACGATCTCACAGTGAGAGAACATAAAACTTTATAAGCATTCCAGAAAAAAACAACCCCCCCAAAAGCCCACAGTAATTCTTTTGAGGTATTTTTACTGTATATCCATCAGTACTACACAACACAAACTTGTGACAGGGTCTGTGTAATCTTTTTCCATCATGTTATTTACATTTAAATGATGCTTTATGTAAGCTGGCATTCAGTTAGACTCCTATAGCCCTGTGTATATATCTTGTGCCACTGAGTCTGGATATAACCATCTCATTTTGGACTGCTAAAATACTAACAAAACACTGGAGGTAGTTCAGAGAGGGGATTACTGGGGAGCGAAGTTAACGATCTCTGTGAAGATTAAGAGAGATTAATTGTTTGGCTAAGGCAAGGCGGAAGATTCTACAAA
>JANIJG010002735.1:7042-27631 GCA_024611175.1 Megaceryle torquata | reverse complement strand
TGGTTGGGGATTAGGAAAAATTTCTTTCCTGAGAGGGTGGTGAGGCCTTGGAACAGGCTGCCCAGGGAGGGGGTGGGATCACCATCTTTGGAGACGTTTAAACTATGTGTAGATGTGGCACTTCAGGACATGGTTTAGTGGTCATGATGATGTTTAGTAGACGGTTGGACTTGATCATCTTGAAGGTCATTTCCAACCTTAATGATTCTATGATTTTCTGACTCCCATTGAACTAATCAATAAACAATAAAAAGCTACTTTGCGTGTCCTGAATTAGCCTGCAGATGAACATTAAAGGTGTTAAAGTCAAGAACTCAGAAACTGGAAGCCACCAGACACAAAAGCTTACTTGCCCCTTTTCTGCATGAGCTGTCTTCCTCTTGCTGCTGGCTGGCTAAGGCCATGATCCTCCCAAACCAAAGCTTTCTCACCATAGGCTATATCCACCCCACCCTGCTTCATACCACATCACCCAGTAGTCCTTCCCCACTCCCCACCTACACCACCTCCTAGGGGCCCAGGGCTCTTCATCACACACACCCCCTCCACTTCTTCACTGTCTCAGGTTTTCACCCCACAAAAAGTAATTGTTCCTTAACACCAAGGTGCCTAACAAAAAAACCTGCCACCCTCTTGTCCTCGGTTCTATTTCCCTTGCTCATCATGGCCTCACTGTCAAGCCAAATAAGTCTAACCAAGTTGTTCTTCATATTTGCCCAACTACTCCCCCATTCCAGCCTATTTGCCTACTCCAGACCCCACCTATTTCTGCAGCAAGTACCCAGTGTCAAGTTTTTAGTTGCTGGAAGGTGACAAGCAGGTCTAGCCAACATTTCAACAAAAGATATTAGAAAAAAGTCAAAGCTCTTTCTTGTTTCTGCCCATTAGTAAGAACAGGCCTTCCAGAAAATCTCTAACTCATTTTGGCTTCACCATGGCACAAGAACCTGCATCCTTTTGGATCTACGCAGGACCTCTTCATCAACCATCAGTGCAGGCTCTCACCAGACCCACTGGTACCATTGGGACCTTGCTAAATTGTTAAGTGCTAGACAGACATTTCTTTGCCCTTCAACCAGAGCTGAGGAAAAAAAAAGAAATAGAAAAGAAATAACATCTTTATCACAGTGTGCGTGGGTGAGATAAGAAATAGAAAGGAAAAGCATCTTCGTGTTCTTCTCTGGAAAATGTAAATTGAGCTCAGGTTCAAAAAATGCCCACTGGGCGCATTTGCCCTTACTCCACATCCATCTGCAAATATGTTGTACTTCTTGAGTTTATATCATCTGTGTCTGTCTACAGGAGGTCTGAAAACAGATCAAAACACTAACAAGTAATACGTGAGCCAGAATAGTTTAGGACTGGGGCACATTTCATTCAAAACCTGCATCATAAGATGCTTATCACGTGAGTTAAGAATAACCTCTGCTAATCCCAGTGACCTCATCAGAGCATTTTACAAACAAAGATAGATTTCTCAACTATACAAGACTTCAAACACTGTCTTCCCACTTGGCACGTTTAATGTAAAACCAAAACCAACCCCTCCCCTTCAAATAAGCTGTTCTTCCCCCTCCCCTGATACAACCCTCTTCTGCTGCAGCTTTACTGGTATCCATCACCCGCAGGCACTCTGGAAAGGAACCAACTGGGAGGCCGTACAGAGGCCAGGTGGCCACAACTACAGTAAGAACTAAAGCCATTATGTCTGGAGAAGTTACACCTCTTCACGCCTCACTTGGAAGAGCTACAACTGCTACCCCTGCCCCTTCCATCTATTTCCCCAGTCAGGAAGTAGGTGTGAGTGGGGATGAAGATTAAATGGTAACTGGAAGAAGAGCACCTTTAAGAAAAGGTCATCACGATGGCATTGTTCGTGGAAACGCTTCTGAACACAAGTCTCCTAAACCAAAATTAACACAAACTGGAGAAGAGTTTGCAGCCCTTACAGAGCTCAGGGAATTCCCAAATCTTCTGAAAATTATAATTTCCCATGGATAGCTTGAAAGATAAGCAGTAAAAATGTCTTCCTACATTCCTCCTGCTCTGCAGTAGTATGAAGAACATTGTCTCCAGTAGAAAAGATTTTATTTTTTTTTTCCCCCCCTTCTCTCTGGAATACTTTGGACTTGAAGAACAGACATCTATGGCCTGAGGCCAAACAAAACCACAGCTAGGACTGCTTTAAAAATTCAGAAAACTAGCAAAGACAATGGCAAACATCCTCAAAAAAGTCATCTACAGAAGCTACCTTTACACTGATAGAACAGGAGGCTTAGAAGCTTCCCTGAACTTGAGTTTTGCTTGCATTTGTAGAAATTTGCTTGCATTATGTAGAAAATATGTTTTCTCATATTGGGAACCTACAGCTCACAGACAGGATCTAAAGTCCAAATTGCTATCTACCTATCTTGAGTTCCTCCTCCTGCCTCTTTTTTCCCCTTGCTCACCCCCACCACTCTTCTCTCGCAGCAGCCAACACCTACTGCTAATTCTACCCCGTGGAGCTGAAGAAGTGGGGCACATCCACATGGCCCCTGCTGAGAAACAACAAAAGGAAGAAATCTGAATTCCCATAACAAGATTCATGTGAGGCATTAGCTTAGGTCAGGTTGTGGCAAACTACCACAGCTCTCTGACCCCAAAATCTAAGCTTCTTGACCAGTATCAACACTTTAGTGGGTGCACATGCTGGAAAGATCCTGGATCTTTAGTATCTGCACAGTTCATTTGTGGCTTCCCACGTCTCAAATACCACAGAGTTAGAAGTTTGCCATTAAAGGAGTTCAAATATTATTTTGCGTTCGCAATTTTTTAATGAATATTTAAATAAACTCTTGAAAACCAGGTCTGAAAATTTATTACAACAGAGAGCTAGAACTCTAAAGGAGACAAGCCATTATTACTAATAAATTACACCCTGGGTAATGTCAGATGGACGAAAGACAAAAATCTAGACACAGGCATTAATTGTATTTTTCTTAATCTGTAACTTGAGTTAAAAATAAAAGGCTCACCACTATGACTTAAAAACTTCAGCTGCACTAATATAGCCAAATGTAAAAATGAATATGATGTAAAACAGATTTTAAAAAGGATATTAAAAGAATCGGAGCTGCAGTTCAAATCTCAGATGATTTCCCATGCTGACACTTCAAAAGGGTTGCAAATGCCAATGGGTAAGACTTTCTCTGTCCAAAATCTACCTTTTTAATATTAGCCATTAACAAAATTCATTGTGGTGTTTTGCTTCAGTGGATTTTTTGAATAAGATATTTGATAGTTTTCACATAAAATACTGTAACAGACACTCACCGTCAGCCACCTCCAGGACAGCTGGTTTTTAAAATGAATGTTATTTCAATTACAAGGTTTCTTTTTGGTGACTCTCGTGAATATAAATACGTTCTGATTCATTTTACAGATCCGCATGAAGTGGGAGGATTTGTGAAATCTCCACGACACTGTGCTCGGGTCTCAAATGAAGAGAGGCTCTAAGTAAGTGTGCCATCTACAGAAGCTTAACAAAGTTTGGTGATCGTGACATTGGGATGTAGCAAAACACTAAACCAATACAGCACAGGAGACTTACTGGTAGACAACGTAATAAATAAAACGTAACTCGAGGAGAGAATGTTGACGATGAATTAGAAATGTCACCCGTATGTAATTTGGACTCAAAAAAAATCTTGTTTCTTAAATGTTCTCCGTATGTTTTCAAATACAAAAGCACTAGAATACTTTTCTGGACATGATACAGACAACTTCTGCTCAACAATACCAGAGACACCATACCTCAGTTTTATCAATGCCTGAACACAAAGAAACACTTCAATAAGGATCTGTTCTGGTTGATACAGATGAAACACTTTATTTTCACCCGCTCACACCACCGTTATACTTCTGGTTTAATTTTACAGATTATTTGCATGCTAAATATTGTAACTGCTTTGTTCCACTGCTCTCACGTTAAACAGGTGATATTCTGCCTACTTCCTAGAATTATCATCAAGTTGTATTTGAAACTATTTTTCATGTTCTTTTCAATAGCTTTACCTTGGAATTAATTGTTAGACAAAATCATTACAGTTTTTTAGTCTACGTTTCATAGTCTTACTTACCTCAGTCCAAGCAAGAATCTGCCTAGAGACACAGAATAATGAATCATTCAGAACTAACTGCGATGTGAAAAAGCAGAGAAGTCTCCTCTAGAAGAAATTAAACCTGATCCTCTGATTGACTTGCACTGAAAAATACAACCCTTTTAGTGTCAAACGAAGGTACTGCAGAAGAATTAACATAAAGGATATAAAAAGGAGAAGGGAGAGGGAAGAGAATAGACCATAAAGCCTCTTCTGCCTGTACTGTACTAACTTGAGACCCCCAAAATTATTGCAGGTTTTCCCACCCTTCACCACCCTCTCGCTGCCTGAAGAAGGGATGTTAAGGCATCCTGGGGAAGAAGGAGCCTGTGAACTGCAAGAGGAAAGAGAGAATGTCCATGCAAAAGGGCGGGTCCTTTGCTATTGAATTAGCACTGCCTATTAGGAATGTGGGATTGATCTACTGCAAGACAGCTGAAGCTCAGGCCCAGTGTCTTGCTCTGTAATGCACCAAACACATAATTGAAGTCACAAGTGGAGCCTGCTTGTAATTAAACTAACATCTGTTGATACTTAATCCACTTATTCACCTCCTAATACATGCAAGCTTTTTGCATTCAATCTCTTATCCATAAGGATATTCCCTGACCTTGGCATTAGGCGTGTAAACATCGACTAATCTCAAGCATATAGCCTTAAGTTTCCTGCACTTTGGAAATTAATTTTTTGCCCTGGGATTTTTATTTTTCAGTTTATCAAATGATACAAAGCTAGAATTTCACCTTGTTAATTTTCCTTAAGTCATCCTGTTTCTAGCAGGAATATTGCTTGCTTCCTTTAGTCTTCACAATTTGCATTTCCTGACCTCCAGGGCTCATAAAAAACTTATACATTGGGTTTGCACCCTGTTGCACAGTAGCACATTCGTACAAAAAAGGGTGGGTGGAAGGAGATAAGAAACGTTCTGTGTGGATTTTCACAAGTTTTATATTCCTTTCTGATAACAGGCTTTCTCTCCCTAACACCTTCCTTCGATACACCTTCACTACTCCAATCTCTTTTCTTCTCTTTTCTTTCTTCTGTGAAAGAAATGTACACCGTCTTCCTTCAATGCACGTTTGCCAGATGACATTTACAGGTAACATTTAAGGGCTAAACTTTAATTCTGTTTCAGATTTTTGGGGGCCTTTTGGCAGGATGGTTAGAAGTTGGGCAAAATGAGCAACAAAAACCATGACAGAGACAATTTAGGCAATCAGCCTGTGGTACTCAGGTCCTGTTAAAGAAAGGCAGCCACTACAAGAACAGTCAAAGTACTAACTCAGGATCAATAAAAATTCTGTAATAAAAGGAAAAGATTTTAGAAGAGCTAGGACATAACCAACCTCATAGCTCCAGAATGTTTTTCTCAATACCTTCACCCTACACCTGAAGTGAAATAAACAGGGTGTACCAGTCCACTGCAATTCTTAATGAGATTATATACATCCAAAACTAGGAGAATTGTATTTTGCAGATGGAAGAAGGCTGAAAAATCAGCATTATCCACTTTAGTTGGAAAAGCTTTACCTTGAAAGACATGCTCCACTTTGAAATTTTAAAGAAAAGTGAAAATTTCATTACTTTTCTTTTTACCTTCCCCCTCCCCCTTTTTTAAGCTGCCTTCATTGCATCATGCAGTATAAAAATTACAGTCACAGGCCCACAGAGAACGATGTAAACAGGTGGGAATGTGTTTGGAGAAGTCAGTAGATTACCTGCACCTGCAAATTAGGGATTTAAAATAAAACAGATGGCAATTCAGCTTTGCACTTCAACCTTCTCCCCACCACCCCCCAGATACTCACGTACTGTATTCATGGTATGTTCATTCTGTGTCTCCCAGTATACAGCTGAAAACAATGGGAAATTTTCTCCAAGACTGGAAAATATTTGTAAGTTCTCCACACAAACATCAAGTTTATATGATCATAGAAAACTTGGTGGGTTTTATTCAATTAAAAAAATAATCATTAGTCTCGATGTAAATTCTCATGGAGCTCCACAACGTGGATTCTCAACTGCTTGTCAGAACTATGACCCCAAAATATTACCAAAAAAGAATAATAATTCTGCAGGCTTTTGTCAAAGTATATATCAAATACATTGCAAATCACAAATTTGAATGATTGTGATGAACTGATCACTGGTAAAATCCCTAGGAGAAATGCTCTTAATGTTCTTAAACTTCTAATTAAAATGACAAGAGCTGACAATAATGTGCCTCTGTGGGTATGGTGCAGGACAGGACCCAAAGCCACTTGAATTCCAGTTCAGCATCAAACTGGCTCAGTGTCTGCATTCAGATTTCAATTAAAGAAAGAGGAATTTAAGAAGCCTTATTTAATGATAGTTCTACTCTGTAAATATTATGGAGCAGACCAGCTCCTCTTTAACAAATTAAAGTCCTACAGAAGTTATTTATTATTTCTTTATTATTTACAAGTTTACTTACGAATTTCAAGTCTTACAAGGCCAGGTTGGATGGGGTTTTGAGCAACCTGGTTTAGTGGGAGGTGTCCCTGCCCACGGCATGGGAGTTGGAGCTAGATGATCTTTAATATCCCTTCCAAACCAAACCATTCTAGTGGGGAAAAAAAAAAAATTCTGGATTTATAACATTTTCTTCCAAATGCATCTCCAATATCCTTTCTTCTCTTTTCTTTCTTCAGTGAAAGAAAATAATAAAAATTATATTAATGTCAAAGGCTTAACTGCCTGGAGAGGTACCCAAGCCCAGACAAATACACTGGAGAGAAACAACACCAAAAATATGAAAAAAACCAGAAAAATTTTAAAAAACCTTTCTGTTCATTCATTCTCCACCAAAAAGAACAAAGTAGAGAAAAATATCATCGATGCTGGAAATTCTCAGAAAAAAATATTTTAGAATAGTAAACATGATTCATGAGGATTTCCTCTAATTGACCATTCCTCACCAAAGTTCAGTTTGGAGCATCTCTGTGGCCAGGAAAGGCTGAGAGCCCTGGGGCTGTTCAGCTGGAGAAGAGCAGCCTGAGAGGGGAGCTGAGCAATGCTGAGCAAGAGACAAAGAGCCCTTGGGAGGCAAGAGGATGGGGACAGACTCTGGTCAGTGGTGCCCAGTGACAGGACAAGGAGTAACAGGCACAAACTGGAACCCAGGAGGTTCCAGCTGAACAGGAGGAAAATCTTCTTTGCTGTGAGGGTGTGGGAGCCTGTCCCAGGCTGCCCAGAGAGGTTGTGGAGTCTCCTTCTCTGGAGAGATCCCAACCCCACCTGGACCCTGCACTGCTGGGCCCCCTGCTCTGGGTGACCCTGCTGGAGTAAGGGGGTTGGACAGGATGATTTACAGAGGTCCCTTCCAACCCCTACCATTCTGGGATTCTCTGATGGATGGAGCCTTCCTACCACCAATGACTTGGCTTTGCATTATCTATATGCACACAGGGGAAATCAGAAGCTCTACTCAACTTCCCAAGTCAAATCCTGTTTTCTGCTCCTGAACGATAATCAGTGACCTGAAGCTAGACCTGAGCAGAAGGCTGGTGGTCAGCTATTACCTCTGACTCTTGAGGGCTGGAAGTGCTATAAAAAGGCACCAAGCATCATGAGGGGAAGAGCAAATACATTTACTTGTCCTCTCTAGCAACCCTTGCGGCTGACTTGAAAGCAATCAGACAATGTCCAGAGAGAAATCCATAAGCCCCTTATCTGAATGATGACTTTTCTCACTTATTTCTTTAATTGTTAATGTGGCTAGGGAGGTTTTCTTTCCAGGTGGTTTCCAAAGGTAATTCATTCATACCATCTGTCAGCACCTTCTACCACTGTCAACTGCTAGGACGAGCTGTTAGCACATCCAGGTGCACAGCTGTTGATGCCACCTTTGTTTTGGTTACCCCTGGAGGACATGGGGACATGCCAGCCACACAAAGCAGCAAGTTAGCGATGACAGCCAGTAAATAGCCTGCATAATGTAAGAGCCACACCTCTGACAGCTCCACGGGTGACGCCTCGCTGTTATTCAGCCCCTCTGCAGCAATATATTTTACTGCCTTTTTTTTTTTTATGGCCAGCATTATAATTTAAGTCTGCTGAAAAGCTCCTCTGGCCAAAGTAGAGGAGACAGACGTGAATTAGCTCAACCCATTGACTACATATGTTTGGGATAAAAAAATAGCATTACCAGCTGGAAGAAAGTCTGGGTGGAGATCTGTAATGAAAATCTTCATTGGGCACAAAACACAACAACATAAAGATGACCAATAAAATAATGAAATGTAAGGTGTTTAGCATGTTTAAACCAAGAGGTCTATCACTGATGCTGGAAGAATTTCTGAATAAAGCTCATCTGGTAGGAAAAGCTTCTAATCACCTCATCAATCAGCCAGAGAAGAGCAAATACATAGGGAAAATTAAAAAACAAAACAAAACAAAACAAAAACCCAAAAACCATTGTCTTTTGGATTCTATGCAAAATCTTCCCAACAGCTCCAAAGGGAAAACAGACATAGAAAGTTGTACAACTCACATTTACCGAAACCAGACCCAGATAATATTGCTCTTAACCAGTCTAGACTATTGCAGTAGGTCTTCGTTTCTATTTCGGCTTCGCTGAAGTGGCTGATAATATATTACATGGGAAATGAATTAAACCAAGGATTAAAAGTCTAAAATGGAAGTGGCTAGAGGAGAAGTGATCTGAGTAATGCTGGAAGTACTTTCCAGCTGCAGGAAGGTCATTAGCAGAGCTCCTCAAGGACAGTTCTTGGCACAGTCCTTACTATTTTTTTAGTTGACTTGGCAATTAAAATATGAGTGATAATGAAGCTTGCTAATAACACAGAGCTGGGAGGTGCAGTCCACACAGACAAACCAGAAGAACTGCATGATCCTGAGGACTGAAAGAACAGGAATGGGATGACATTTAGTAACACCAAGAAAAGAATGACTACATACTTAGTACCAGGGCAACAAGCTGGTGTAAATGGGGCTGAGTGCCTATAAACAACAGTGTTTGTTCTATTAGGGGATTGAACAAAACCAGTATGACATAGCTATACTGGAAGAAAGTGGGTAGCAAAAGATAACTTCACTGGTATAGGAAATAGGTCTGCAATTATGCCAGTCACTGGTGAAACTTCAGCTAGACAGGCATGGGCAAGTTTTAGTTACCCTTCTTCAACCCCAAGTAAGGCAGAGGGCTACTAAAAGACTTCATGAACAACAGAAGGATTCAAATTGTTTGATGAAACAAAAGGCAGAAAAAATACCAGGTGTCTGTAAACATGTATTAGGCAGGAAAGTAAAGCCAAGAGCAAACAGGGAACAAAAGCTATTTATGCTAAAGATTTTTACACCACAATAAAAAAAGGGCACAGGTTGGCTACAAAGAGATTTTCACTGGGAGTTAGCAGGGTTTTACCCTCACGAGAGTGATGGAAGGCCTGGGAAAGCATTCCCAAGGATCTCGAGAAAAGGGTCAAAACAAAAGTTTGCTTTTCAAGTAGAGTTCGATACGTTTGTGTGGAGATCATATGTTGCAGAACACATTGCTGAATCAGAAGGAGCCTAAAGAAACCTGCTTTATGCCTGGTCTAGTTCAAACATACCTAAGAATGCACAAAGATGGGCTATCACAACATACATCTCAAGTGTAACACTGATACACCAGCTAAGATAAACCAGCAGAAGACAGACTTTAGGGAACACGTGTAGCTAGCGGAAGGAGAGAAAGAGAGTTGTCTTATTTTTTCCTTTCTTTTTCTGGCAATAAGATGAGCTGATACAGAAAAAAAGCCTCTCTCTGTGTACCAGGTTGTCATGGCTCTGTTTATAGCACCCTTGTTTGCAGTAGTTCCGGGCACTTCATACATTTTTCATAGCTGTTTCTTGTTGATATATACTCTACTCCTTGGAGTGCCAACAATAAGGGCACTTAGTTGTTACTAGCGTTTCACAACTTTACTGTAACGACAAAGTAGCAAGAACAGCACCTTCTGAAAGGCTTCCAAGACTACAATGTACCTGTGGCAAAAGAAACATAACAAGTCAACAGCATCCCCAAAGAACATTTGTAAATACAACTTTCAGTGCCTAGTCACCGAGCCACTGATAAGCATAAAGGTTTGTAAAGCAGATTGCTGTTTGACTTGTGGGCACAAACATACAAGCAGTCCTCTGCATACCCATGAGAACAGGTGAACACCTTGTTTCTCTGAGCAAAACCAGTTGTGCACAAGCAAATGCTGATGGACGTTCATAGAATCATAGAATGGCAGGGGTTGGAAGGGACATCTGGAGATCGAGTCCAACCCCCCTGCCAGAGCAGGGTCACCCAGGGCAGCCCACACAGGAACAGAGCCAGGCAGGTCTTGAAAGTCTCCAGAGAAGGAGACTCCACAACCTCTCTGGGCAGTCTGTAATAATTTGGCATCTGCCTGAGAATTATTGTTTTGCATATCAAAAAATGTTATGTTCAGAGGCAAGAATCCAAGAAATAGGTACAGCAGTGAAGGAGGCACCCTGACCCTACAGACAGTGTATTAGGAGCACTCTTAACAAGCACATCTCAAGATGCATTGCTCCATTTACATAAATCATTCCCTTTCAAAGCTTTGCTGCTTCTTCCTGCCAAATCAATAGATGGTCTCTGCCCCACTTCATGGCTTCCCCTACGCACACATTTTCTTGTTCTCCCTCTCAACTTCAGTACAAATCTACCTTTTCCTCCACATATGTCTGGTCCCTGACTATCTACTTTCCATGTCATCACGGAAGGGCAAAATTCTTCCTTCCTTTCACAAGCTGCAGACTTCTCCACCAGAAAAACAGAACAGCTGGTGAATCTACTGTCAAAATACCCTTGATCAAAGCAGGATGCATAAGGTACATGATTTAGTACTTTAAGGATTAAGGTGATTCCTTTTTCTATGCTCAGCTGTGCGTGGCTGTTAAATGCAAATTCAGTTTGAGATTTTGCATATATCAAATCAAAGCAACATGTTTACAGAAAACTGCTCTGATCAGCCTACACTAGCATGCAAAAAAAGCTCTCCCAAGAAAACAGCTACGAAGAAAGAAGGGAAGAAAAAAAAACAACAAAAACAAAACATAACAACAAAACAAAACCAAAAAACAACACAACAATTTCTAGCAAAGATTTGGTGTCCCAGTAGAGACAAGGCTAAGGACTCCCCAGAGCATTGCAGCCATGGCTGCAATGGTTCATCTCATTTCAGTACTTTACAATTGTCCAGATAAACACGTCCTATTTTTGCAGAAACAGTAACATGCAGGACTCTCGAAGCAAGTAAGTGTTTAAAAATTCTGCAGGTTCTCACTGAAATAAACCCACCTTCAAGTTTTGCCTTAAAATGTTTGTATTTAGAAATAAAGAATTGAGAAGGCAAAGCTACTGCTTTGAAATACTATTCAAGAATCCTTACAGTAAAACATACAGGCGCTAAGTGAAAGAGAAGACCCAAAGAAGCAACTTTTCTCTCTCCGAACAAAGAAAAAAGTAAATGTTACTAAATTAATTTCCAGATTTTAAAGAGTTCTGTAAGAGTCGAAGTTTCAGGCATATACAGCATTTAATTAAATTGAACTTGATTCAGTGATATAATATGAAACACAGAACAAACGCTCTTCTATGAACTCTTTTAGTTGTTGTATGACAGCATCACTTAATTATTTTTACATGTCCTGGAAGAAGAAACTTAAAGACTGAACTGCTGCACTAGCACAATAAGGTCATAACCCAGTGAGACACGAGATGACTAAAATAATGTTCCCAAGAAAAATCTAATTTCCTGAAAAATACAAGGATGGAGTTAATTTATAAAAAGTAGCTCTATGTGGTCATGACGTTGTTTTTCTTCTTAAAGTTATTACAAAGCATAAGAAAGAGCATATTTCTCTTAATGCAAAACATAAAATACAATGGAGAGACATAACTCAAAACTGAGCAGACTCCTCCCTAGGCAAGCAAAGCCCCAAACACCATGACTGGCTGGCCAGGGTTGATGAGACCGACTGACCATGGGGCTGACTGACCATGATTTTAAGGAACCAGAGATCCGCTGACTCATAAAATGAGAATGTATTTGACTCTGGCTGACTGCCTAATTCAGAGCTCGCTGCACCCAGCAGCCTTGGGTTCAATGTGGAATACAGTTAAAATGGAAGAACAGGACAGGCCACCACTGCCTGAAGATGTAAACCATGATAACCCAAACAGCTGCCATGTGTGGGTGATGACAGAGAACAGGGAGGAAAAGGAGCCAGAATCTGTTCAGATCTTGCATCTGACCAGGAGGAAAAACTTCTTTGGTGTGAGGGTGTCACAGCCTGGCGCAGGCTGCCCAGAGAGGTTGTGGAGTCTCCTTCTCTGGAGAGATTCCAAATCCACCTGGACCCTGCGCTGCTGGGCCCCCTGCTCTGGGTGACCCTGCTGGATGGAGCAGGAGGGTGACACCAGAGCATCTCCAGAGGTCCCTTCCAACTCCTACCATTCTGTGATCTCTCTCCAGTGAGGATGTGGCAGGGGTTGTCATGCCTGTGACATCAAGCGGAAAGGCAGCCTCCCTGAGCGATGCACCAGCAGCCCCATGGACCCCAGGGCTCAGGCTAGAGAGAGAGCAAGCCTCCATCTCTGCTCAGCTGATGGACATGCACATCATCTCCACAAGTGCTCAGCCCCAGGCACCAAGACCCTGTCCCTGCTGAGGAATCACCATCCTTGCTGGTGACAGCCCCCCAGCCCGCAGCCCCTCCACTGCATGCAGTGCTGGGACCACATCTCAGGGACCACATCCAGCCCAACTTGGGAAGCACAAGGAGGTTTTGAGTCTGGCAGTTGCTCTACTTCGCTTTCTGAAGTCACCCCTCACATAGCAACTCACTCCACTGTCTTGATCAAGCTTTGAGAAGCCATTCCTAAACTGTCACAGGCATTACTTCTTCCTTTACTGTTCATCATGGAGACATCACACATCAAGGTGGCTGATAAGGAAGGACAACAGCAGGAATGCAGACCACTGAGCATCACAAAGATCTCCATAGACCACAGAGCCCAAAGGAGGGCACACGATGGAGACAAGAGAGGGAAAAGAGAAGAAAAACATACCTATGAATAACTTTTAGGGGAAAAAAAATACACTGGGCACCTTTTTTGTTTATTTGGTAGGGTTTTTTTTCCCTTTCTTTCTTTTCTTGTTTTTTAATGCAAGCCAGAGTCAGTTGACTCTAAAAGTAGGTGGGTCTGTACCCGAGTCAAGTTTCAGCAGGTAAGAATATTTATCACTGATCCTTACACAATTTCAGTCATCTCTGCGAAAAGCACATTACCCTGACCCAGACTAGAGGCTGATGTTAAGTCACGAAACCAGATTGCTATCTCCACAGTAACACCCTTCACCCCCTGAAATCAAAGTACAAAACCACCAAATTCCATCCTCAACAATTTCCAGATGCATTCACTTCCCCACTCTCTCTTTTCGGCACCACCTCACATCTGTCAACCCGTAAAATGGGCTTAAAATACTCTGAAACACACACTCTCATTACAATCACATTATTAAGAATTATCCTCCTCATTAATGATTCTCTTCTGTGACATTCAGCAGGTCAGTAAATTACACTCCATTTGTATTTCCTCAAACGTAACTCAATTTGCTTCCACCAAAGGTGACCTTTTCTGGAGTCAGTACAACTCCTACAACGCGTCGCTCGCTCTTTCACACAAATGGCAGCTCAGGAACCCAGCTCCCACATGAGGGCCTGGGGTTTCTAAAGAGGAAAGGGAAAACACCAATAAAGAATGGTAGAATCATTTTGGTTGGAGGAGACCTTTAAGATCGTTGAGTCCAATTGTTAACCTGGCACTGCCAGGTCTGACCCAGCTGGGAGAGACCAGCTAGACCACAAAGGGACCGACCCCACCTGGCTCCAACCTCCTGTCTGGGAGTTGTTGAGATGGAAGGTCTCTCCCAAGCCTCCTTTTCTCCAGGCTGAGCAACCCCAGTTACAGCTTTAGAGAAATATTTATTCATCTGAAATCTGTCCAAAACAACACTCATCCGTCCTAGTTCATCTTGGTACTTTGATCCATCTTGGTTCTTCACAAGAGCCTCACACAGAAAAAATACCACACACACATAAATAAGATTAACTTCTGTACACAGTAATAGCAAAGAAAATCATACATAATACTTATCTAAGTACTGGACACTTTACTGTTCATCACCATGCACACTAACATCCATCACTGAAAACTGGCTATGTGGCAGTCGGCATTTGTCCCACTCAATCTCTCCAGGCAAAGTTGAGTAATTTTGTTTCCTCATTGTTGCCAAAACAATTAAATAAACACTGTAACATAAACAGAAGGATCAGAGCAGGATTAGGTCCACCATAACACTAGGAGGATAGAAAATATCTGTATCCTCATGCAACTGAAGAAAATCATCCAGTATTTCACTGTGGACTAAGGAAATCTGTTTATCTTTAGCTGAAGGAATTTAATTTCACCCACCAGGTACTTTTAAAGATACTTTCAAATGCCTCCTCTGTGTGTTCACAGGCCCTCTGGCTACGTTAAAAAAAAAAGAAAGCCAGTCCCACCAACAGACCTGCTCTCCCACTCTTGTTTCAGAGACAGGATTTCCACACCCTTTCTCTCTAATGCCACCTGGGGGGTAACGCAGGGTGAAGCTCTTCCACCTACCTACTGGAGCAAACATTTGTTTCTACCTCTGCTATGGATTTATGGCATTTACCACAAAAGGAAATCAGATCGCTTCAGGTAGTGAAGCCAGGTACATCTGCACTCTGACAACATAATCAGCAAGATAACGCATTATTACTGCGCAGAGGATGTAACTGCCCTTCCCTCTGCAAAGTTTTCTTCTTTTGAGGAGAAACGGTGCAAACCTCATCCCAGCCAGTAAGTTAGGGCAGGTTACCTGCAGATGTGTCCATAAGCACTGTAAGAAAAACAAACCAATCCAAAACGCTGCTGAAATATTTTAACAGACAAAATCAGAGAGCGCTTCAGAAAGAAGGAGACTCTCCTCTCCACATCAATGCTCAAGAACGTTTGTAGCAGACACAAAGACCGGGCCGATGCTCCACCTGCTGACACTGAGCATCAGTGAAAGATGGAGTAGACATCTGACCAAGTGCATAGTTATCTTCTGCATGTGCTACAATGACTTTGACCCTCAACCCAGAGGATGTTTTCAACAGTACTGGTCGTGTTCTGAACTGTGCAACCTGCTTTCACACCTTTCCGGATTTCTCTCTCTCTCCTGGGGCTCACTAATGACCATTTGGGACCTTCTGCCATTTTCTTACTGTTGCCACTGCAGATCATCTCTGAGTAGCCAAGTTGTAGGTTAGAAGATTTGTCTATTGCCTCTTTTCTCCACTTTAACGTGGACTTTGCAGGAAGGGACCACTTTTTACTACTGCCCAGCAATGGGCACAAACTGGAACCCAGAAGGTTCCAGCTGAACAGAAGGAAACACTTCTTTGGTGTGAGGGTGTGGGAGCCTGGCCCAGGCTGCCCAGAGAGGTTGTGGAGTCTCCTCTGGAGACTTGCAAAACCTATCTGGACCTGTTCCCATGTGGCCTGCCCTGGGTGACCCTGCTCTGGCAGGGGGGTTGGACTCGATCTCCAGAGGTCCCTTCCAGCCCCTAACATTCTGTGATTCTATGATCACTGTGAACATATTTATCCTCTTTACAATTCTGAATAGATGGTTCCACCTCATTGTAGCCAGCCAATTGTTGCAGGGGCACTCTGGATTTGCTAACACACCCATGCACAGAGACCCTTTGAATGTTAAGCCTTTCCAGTTCTACTTCCTAAGAAGGCCAGCAGAAACCAAGATGCAGTACTACAGTACTCAGTTGTGTCTCTTACAGGTATCTAATGAATAGCATACTTTAATTACGATGTTAATTGCGTTTGATATTCACACCAAAGTCATGCAGTTAAGTTTTCCCAGATGATTTTTCTTTCAGTCACAACCCCAATTTTAGATTTGTCAGAATGCAGTGGAAGCCAACTACTTTCAAGTTACCAGAACTCCAACATTCACCCAAGAAACACATCTGGGGCTAAGTCTCACTTTTTTTTTCCCTGACTATTAAATAATGCCAAAGGATTCTGATTTCTCTTACAGAAGCATCGTTTCAATTATTAGGATAGAATTGTTCGATATTACCACTTCCAGTAATTCTGACTCCAAGAAACAAGTCCCGCTTCTTTGCTAAAATTGTTTTTAAATTATAAGACAGTTCAGGTAGCACTACTTGTTCTATATTTGACCTACAGTATTTCCAAAAAAAGAAGACAGATGGTTGCTGTGGGATGCTGACCACTCAAAACTCACAAGAAATCAATGCAAGACACAACATTCAAATGCTACAAGGTCAAGGCCATTTGTATCAGCACCGGTGTGGCCAGCAGGACTAAGGCAGGGATCGTTGCCCTGGACTCAGCACTAGGGATGCTTCCCCTCAAATCCTGGGTTCAGTTTTGGGCCCTTCACTCCCAGAAGGACATTGAGGGGCTGGAGCATGGCCAGAAAAGGGCAATGGAGCTGGGGAAGGGTCTAGAGAACAAGTCCTTTGATGAGAAACTGAGGGATCTGGGTTTGTTCAGCCTGGAGAAAAGGAGGCTCAGGGGAGACCTTTTCTCTCTCAACAGATCCCTGAAAGAAGGTGGGGTCGGTCTCTTCACTCAAGGAACAAGTGATTGGACAAGAGTTGCCTCAAGTTGCACCAGGGGAGGTTGAGGTCAGACACAAGGAAAAATTTCTTCACTGCAAGGGTTGGCAAGGGCTGTCCCAGGCTGCCCAGGGCAGTGGTGGAATCCGCATCCCTGGAGGGGTTTCCAAGCTGTGGAGATGGGGCCCTGAGGGCCGTGGGTCAGTGGTGGCCTGGCAGTGCTGGGGGAATGGTTGGACTCAAAGACCTTAAAGGTCTTTTCCAACCTAAACAATTCAATTTGATTCTATTCTATAACACTTTTTATTATGTTACCTCTACCTTATTAGTAATTGATCTTTTAGAAATTATCTAAATATATAATGAGCTTAATTACACTGTAATACAGAACTGACAGAGAGGGAGCCGGGGCAAACTGCAATGAAAGATGCAATCTTTGCATGGCCACCAACAAAAACACATAAAGTTCAAAGAAGGATATTAAATGATGGAGGCAATTTGCTTGTGGTTTTGCTCAGAACACTCAACATCCCCGAGGGCCCTGAATCTGTTATTCTGGATACAGCCAGACAGGAAAAATAAAACAGAAGGAAAAAGGGCTATCAGCAAAGGCTACTCTGCCAGCCTAAGGAATCTTTTTCCCTTGTTCCTGAGGAGAGGTGATTATGTTCTAGCCTGTGACCAGTGGTCCTCAAAAGGTAATGTCTTCTACCAGGACTTTGATAAAAAAACAACATGAAACAATCAACATCCTTCTAATGTGCCAACAACAGCTCTTTGAACAACACTGGTAGTATCTTCTCCTGCAGTTTTGATTAACCACTTCATAAAAGACACTTTCCTCTTCTTGTGCCCAACACTGCACTCTTCAAGTCTCTTTCTCCACTGTTGTGCGTACCCATGACATCATTAATTTACTGACATCATTTGTGGTCTTACACCAACCACAGACCGTTACTGCTGACTTTGAAGGTAAATCTCAGGTATTTCTTATTTTAAAGAACCATGTAATTAGATACAAGCATACCTCAGGAATGAGGGGAATGACAAAGTGATGATTTGTTATCTCGAGTTACTTAAGACAGCAACAAGAAGTTTTCTTTCTAGTTTTGTTTTCCATCTTCCTCTGATTTATTCAACTCTATTGAGATGGCACGTTACATGTTATCTAATTCATGGAATGAGGACACTGGCCTTTCTGAGTAACCTTCTGGCTTGGGCAGAACTTGTTCTTGGACAATTGCCTAGGAAATCATTACATTTTAAAAAATAACATATAGAATTTTTTTTTTAAAGCCATTTGTATCATGCATTAAAGAATCTGATGACCTGAAAGGTGATGTTTTAAAATCAATTAAGGAATCAATGTGCACCAATCCTAGGGAGCAACAGCAACATGTCAAAGAGTAAAACTGTACCAATTCTAGTTAAAAAAAAAATAAAAATTGCTAACAGAATGAATTACCTGAGAACATTTTAAAACCACCAACTCAAGATAAAAATCAAACGGTATGATATGTGAAAATAGTGAATGTTTACCTCGATTTACCTCACTACCTTCAGTAGTAATACCAGTTTGTAAAACACTGTTCTGCAACATGCTCCTTCTCCTCACCTATGGAAGATTTGACTCACTTCTTATGCACAGACATGGGATGCGAACAGGGAACTTGTCAGGTCTGATATGCCAAAAGGATGGGTATCCCCAGGCAAGCATGATTCAGTAAATCACACAGAGTCAGGCAGTTCTGACTCAGGCACATCTTCTTTAGCTCTTTTCCTACTCCCACATGCTAGGTGAGGTGTACACAGGACTTGCTAGTATATCAAATATATTTGAACATTTTGTTTCTGCAGACTTTATGAAACTCTAAAGCTAAAATTACCAGTATTTCTAGACTACTGCTTAAAACTCACACTACCTTGATATTTCTCTGTACATATAAATACACTTTTTCCATGTTGTATGTTTAGAAAAGAAGGTGGTTGCAAAATAAAACATCCATTTCAGCAACAGGTTAAATAGGCTGCCAAATCAGGCAACCAAACATGAAGAGTAATTGAGTGTGATGTTCCTGCAAAGATATGCTCAGCCGACACAGTACATATTTTATTTGTAGTGATGTATGGAGGGTGGTGTTAATTTCTCAAAGAAAGGAAGGAGCAACGAATGCAGATGGTGAAAAAAGCAAACAATAAGAGACTGGGAGACACAAAGACATTTCCCACAATTACAGCAGTTAATAACATAAATAGCCCTCAAGAAGTCATCTGGGTGGCTACAAATATGACATGAGTTATTGTTTTCCATGTGGGAATCATCTCTTACCTAAAGGCAGATGTGTACAGAACAGGAGGCAAAAACAGTAGTCAGGTGTATCTTCTGGTATCAATAACTTGCCTTTGATCAGCTGAAGGCTGGTCACGCTACACACTGTGAACAGTTCAACTTTTCACATGGTTAAACTGCAACTTCTCCCGTGTTTCTTGTAGAATGAAGAGAATTTCCAGTATACAGTGGGCTGACCCTCTAAAGGCAGCACAGTTAACTAAACACTGCAGTCAAAGAAATCCATAAATCCTGAAGTTTTCAGGCAAAAATTCATTCTGCTGGATCTATAAAACCCAGTACAAGAGTTTCTGTGAATGACTAGCACCAAGTGTTTCATATATCCAAATACACAAGCCAGCTTTTCAAATACTTGTTTCAGAATTGCAACCCAACAGTAAAATAACTACTGCTAAAAGTAATTTGTCAATCCTACACAAGACGGAGATTGTCCAGGAGAAAAGAATGTGATACAGAAACATGCAGGACTGATTTTGTTTCCTGTGGTTTTAAAACAAATTAGCTGTCAGTGATTTGCAGAATAACAAGAAATACTAGCTAATTAAAAATATTCAAGTATGTGAGTGAGATTGCTGGGAAAATAATGCCAATAATTTACTGGCTAGTTAGCCCCTTAGAGAACGCCAGCGTTGGACAGTTCTTGCAATTGAGAAGAAATGGGGTAGGTCTTGTATTAATTCATCATCCCGTTCACCACGAGTCAGTGACAGATGACTGTGCCAGTGTTACAGAACAACATTCATTAATAACCAGCACTTCCAGCTGAGAAATGCAAAGTTCCACTTTTGAGCCTTTGGATGCACACTGCGCGTGTTAAGACAGAGCAAATCAGAACATGCCCTACAGACAGCACTTCAGTTATTTTTTAAATCAAGAATGGAGAACTGCACTTTCTGAGACTGGAGATACCAGTGAGTTTAGAGAAAGGAACAACTCCTCACAGCAGGATTTCCAAGATGCACTGCTGTAGAGCTTAGAACTAAAACCCATAAACAGGACGCCCTGAAGAACATACTTAGAATCAATCATAGAATCATAGAAATGTCTGGGTTGGAAGGGACCTCCAGGGGTCACCTAGTCCAACCCCTCTGCTGAGAGCAGGGACATCTGCAACTAGAGCAGGGTGCTCAGAGCTCTGTCCAGCCCCACCCTGAATGTCTCCAGGGATGGGGCCTCAACCACCTCCCTGGGCAACCTCTTCCAGTGCTCCACCACCCTTATGGTAAAGAACTTCTTCCTTCCATCCAAACTAAATCCCCTCCTTTCTAATTTAAAACCATCGCCCCTCGTCCTTTCACTGCAGGCCTTTGTAACCAGGCCCTCTCCAGGCTTTTTGTCAGCTCCCTTCAGGTACTGGAAGGTGGCTGTTAGGTCTCC
>JANIJG010002732.1:5825-20398 GCA_024611175.1 Megaceryle torquata | reverse complement strand
TCATGTGGCAAGTGCAGGACAACAGGGGGATCAGGCCCAGCCAACATGGGTTCATGAAGGGCAAGTCCTGTTTAACCGACCTGATCTCCTTCTGTGATCAGGTGACCTGCCTAGTGGATGAGGGAAGAGTGGTGGATGTTGTTTACCTGCACTTCAGTAAGGCACTTGACACTGTTTCCCACAGCATTCTGCTAGAGAAGCTGGCAGCTCATGGCTTGGACAGGTGGACTCTTCACTGGGTTAGAAACTGGCTGGATGGCCGGGCCCAGAGAGTGGTGGTAAATGGAGCTAAGTCCAGTTGGTGACCAGTCACAAGTGGTGTCCCTCAGGGCTCAGTTTTGGGACCAGTCTTGTTTAAGATCTTTATTGATGACCTGGATGAGGGGATCGAATGCACCCTCAGTAAATTTTCAGATGACATGAAATTAACTAGGAGTGTCAATCTGCTTGAGGGTAGGAAGGCTCTGCAGAGGGATTTGAGCAGTATGGAGCAATGGGCTGAGGACAGTGGGCTGAGGTTTAACAAGGCCAAGTACCAGGTCATGCACTTTGGTCACAACAACCCCAGGCAACGCTACAGGCTTGGGGAGGAGTGGCTGGGAAGGGGGCCTGGGGGTGCTGATGGACAGCCAGCTGAACATGAGCCAGCAGTGTGCCCAGGGGGCCAAGAAGGCCAATGGCATCCTGGCCTGGATCAGAAACAGGGTGACCAGGAGGAGTAGAGAGGTGATTGTGCCCCTGTATTTGGCACTCGTGAGACTGCACCTTGAGTACTGTGTGCAGTTTTGGGCACCACAGTACAAAAAGGACATGAAGGTGCTGGAGTGGGTCCAGAGAAGGGCAGTGAAGCTGATGAGGGGTCTGGAAAGCATGGCTTATGAGGAGAGGCTGAGGGAACTGGGGTTGTTTAGTCAAGAGAAGACAAGACCTTACTGCTCGCTCTAACTACCTAAAAGGAGGTTGTAGCGAGGCTGGTGTTGGTCTCTTCTCCCAAATTACTGATGATAAAACGAGAGGAAATGGCCTCAAGTTGCATCAGGAGAGGTTTAGATTGGATATTAGGAAGAAATTCTTCACTGAGAGAGTGGTTGGGCACTGGTACGGGCTGCCCAGGGAGACAGTGGAGTTGTCATCCCTGGAGGTATTTAAAAAAAAAATGAGTGGGTGTAGCACTTGAGGTCTAATGGATAGATAGATGTTAGGATGAAGGTTGGACTTGGTACTAGAGATCCTTTCCAACTCTAATGATTCTATGACCCCCACCTTTTAGCTATTTATGAGCACTGATCAGATCTCCTCTGTCTTCTCTGGGCTAAACAGTCCCAGGGCTCTCAGCCGTTCCTTGTCAACAGAGATGCTTCAGTCCCTCATTTGTATGAAGAAATGCTGTGCTTTTATAGCATGAAAAGAGCAGCAGAAATCTGAATTTCTGATTCTTTCTGCTATCATGCTCTTGCTGTTCATTACTACTTCTGTAGGACATGGTGTGTGTGCTGTGAACAAGTGGCATATTACCAAGTGCCTTGTGGTAAGGACTCTGCAAGTTCACTCTTTGAAACTGTGGCTCTGAATTTTCCAGGATCCCAAGAGGAATGGAGACTCCATTGGATGTCTTGTCGAGAGCAGCATCTCTAGTACATGCTGATGATGAGAAACGTAAGTCTGAAATTTAGTTCTCTGCTTTGTTGGGTCCAGATGCTTTATGTTTTCATTATGTATCATCCTAGATGCTGGCTTGATCCGTTTTTGCATTTTACTCAAGCTAAAACATGCAGAGAAATGTATTCAGAAGACCTTTGAAGGTTGTTGTCCTCAGCTGCAAAACCCAGTATTGCATTTAAATTGGTTAGTACACAAGAGAGCATCATTCCTGTTATTTTGAAGATGTACTTTACAATTCGTATAAAGATGCCTCTCTTTTCCCAGAGTTTTGAGAACTCTTGCTCCCTGGTGACATCAGTTGGACTTTTTTTCATTTAAGAGCACAGCACCAGGTGGGCATGAGTGGCTTGCAAAGGTTCCTCAGGGTTCATGAAAACAAAGAGGCAGACTGTTATCGTTAGTGATGAACACTTCATTGCCCTTTCCCTACTACTGAAAGCTGAGCACAGGGTTTTAACACAGCAAGTTATGTCATGTGCAGCTACAGAGGCTCATGCTGCCAATCATCTGGGTAATATTTTTTCTGTTCACTTTCACAATAAATGTTTAAGGTGGGTTAAGTAATGTTAGAATAACATTTTCAACCCTGCCAAATTGCAGTGCTGCGTTGTAAAGCAGATTGTTCCCTGGTGCTCAGTAGTCTGTGTCAGGTTTTTCTGAGTAGTGTAAGCACTTGGGAAGTGTACATGTCTTGGATTTCCACCTGAACAGGTGCTGAGTAGAAAAATGGTATTTTGGATTTCACACTGCTTTTGTATGTAGCTTCTATGCATATAATCACCTTTTAAGATTGATTCAGCTATGCTTCTTTTGGTCTTTGTTCCTTGATACTGTGTCTATGTTTTGGAAAGTTATTGTCTTGAGTGCTGAATGAAAGAATTGAGTTACTGCTGTTGCTAATCAACTTAAAGTAATAGTGAGGTAAGCACACACAATGTATTTGGACAACAAGTCCCAGAATTCTTGTGGGTAATTCAAATAAAGATAACCAGTAACTTGCTCATTCAAAAGTTTATAGGATGAAGATTTCATTCTATGTTTCATTACCCTGATGAGCTCATTTGTATTACTGCCTCTTAGCTGTATAATGAATATTGGATCTGCTGTTATTCTGTGTTCACCTTGCTGCTGGAAAAGTACCAAGCTTTTCCTGATCCCACTGCAGTGGGGTGATTTGGTTGATTGCTGCAGTTATTGACTATTACTGGTAAAGTGGACAGCAATGCAAGTCCTTGAGGAAATAATTTCAACCCTGATTTTGTCCTGGAGGGGTTATTTTGTAAACTAGCATATATTTGTAGAAAAGCAAAAAACTTAACCTGTTTTCTTTTGACTGTGTTTTTATAGGTATTTTGAATATGTATTCTCAGTTTTCTTAAGTTTAAATGCATTCTTTTTGGTTAACTGTTGCTGGAGACGCTAGTTTGAGTTCCACAGGGTAGGAATGTTGGGCTGGATTTAGAGAATCCAGAGGCAGTCTGGTTGGGTGCAACTTGCATGTGAGGAAGCTGATCTGTATCTGGTTCTAATTTACATTCCTTTAGTCTTACCATTTAGACATAATTAGATTTATGCCACTCTGCAGCTTCTAACTTGTGCTGTCTCTGAGTCTGTCCTGTTGTTGTGCTTGCCAAGAACGCAATGGTGTGAAGAGCTGCAAAAATGAAGGTATCAGTAGTCCAGCCCAGACACTGAACTTGCCCCTTTTTTGTGTCAGCTTTTGTGGAATCAGCCCCATCCATGCTCTGTATTACAGTGGGGACATGAACAGCTTGAAGTTCAGTCTTAATCTTGATTTTAGCAGTTATCCTTGAGCTTTTCCTGGCAGGCTGCTCCTGGGGTTCTGGTTTCCTGTATCCCCAGTGTGCTTTCTCATTAACACACAGAATTCCACACAGAGTTTGTGATACTCCAGTTGTGACCAGGACTGAAATACTATTTATTTATTTATTATTTAAATCACTTTACTTTCAGATACTTGGTGTCTGAACAAACTGTTAAATTTATGTTAGTGATAGAAGTAATTAATTACTTGCATTTAAGTAATACAGACAGGCAATTTTATGGCTGATTCATTAAAAAAAAAAAAAAAAAATCCAGTGGGTTCTTTTTGACACTTCTAGTGATACCATGCTTTCAAAGTTTTGAGTAAAGATTTTAGATTAATTTCCAAAACATTTCTGTCCTACCTGGAGTCTTTTATTTTTGTACTGTAATAGACAT
Organism: Megaceryle torquata; assembly: GCA_024611175.1. NCBI lineage: Eukaryota > Metazoa > Chordata > Aves > Coraciiformes > Cerylidae > Megaceryle > Megaceryle torquata. Next base: position 16,513 of record JANIJG010002732.1, on the reverse strand, counting down.
TTGTCTAAAAGATAACTCCTGATGCCCTTGGCACATTTCATGGTTGAAACTTTATCCCTAGAGTGAAGAAAACATAGCTGTGTGCTGTCATTACATGACAATGCTACAGAGTAACGAGGTGAGATTCTGCTAGTGGAGCAGTAAATCTGCTTGTTGAGATGATTCAACTCCCCTCAGACATTCTCATCCAAGTTATAAGCCATGTAAAAGTTGGAAACTGCTGATTTGCCACTTTCTAAAGATCTTTTTAAGTAATTGTGGTATCTATTTTAAATGTAATCTCAAAATTATTTCTTCTTTTAAAAGTAGTTCACTATCACAGTTTTTATACGAAAAAAAGGTAGTCTTAACATTTCTGATGTCATCTAGTATAAGAACTATATAGTTAATTACATATAAAATATTAGTGAAGTTAGGCTGTGTATGCTCTTACACAAGGTATAAAGGTCACTGGTGTTGTTGGTGATCTTGTATTTATACATACCAATAATTTTCACTCCCGCTTTTCTTGGAAATTAGTACTATTTGTACAGAAACCCTTGATCCTCTTGTAGGCATCTTCCATTGGTAACTTTCACACCCTAATATACTTTAATTCCATTTTAACCTTGGCTTCAAACTCACTTATATAAATCAACCGTCTTCAAGTGCATTTGTTGAATCCCAGCAGTTCAAGCTCGAGTTCTTGTTAAAAAACAAGGTGTATTTTCTGAAGCTGGTAGGTATTTAATCTTATTCTTGTTTGTCTGGGTGTATTCAGAGGAGGAATATTACCAGTACTTATGAAGTTAATTCTTTCTAACATCCTCTTATCTCTATGGATACTCACTGCAGTGCCAAATAATATCGAAGAGCCTTCCTCTATGTACAAACCACACTTTGTTTAAAACAAATATGTTTACATTTACCAGCTTTTAAAGAAATGAATGAGGTAGATTCCCACAATGGTTACTGGTTTCCTAAACAAATAGAACCTTGAGGGTTTTTATGTTGTTAGTTAGTTGGTTTGTTTTTTGTTTGTTTGGTTTTGGGGTTTTTTTTTTTGCAGCTGCATCTATGTCAATAATGTTGACCTTCAGTGATACGCTGGCGCTATATGTTGCTTTCAATATCATCTCTGTTTTATTTAATGAACTCTACTATATATGGTATTTCAACATCTCCCAGTTTAAATCGTTCTACACCTATCAAAGAAAATTTATGAAACTTATTTGGTTAACTACTGTGTGATGGAAATCAGAATTGTTTCACTGGAAAAGACCTGTAAGATTGAATCCAACCATTAAGAGAAGAAATGATTACTGTAATTTTGTATTTCTAACTATGACCACTGGGATATAAGCAATTATTTAAGTTTGTTATAGTGGATTTGTATTAAACAAAAAGAAACCCAAAAACACCCAACAAACCTACCTCAGTGAACAACAAAATAAGCTGAACTAAAGATGATGGATGCTCCGAAGGAGGTGCTAACAGTTAAAGAAAAGGATAAAGGTATTTCCTAATGGAGTTCATTGTTATACTTCTTGTCCAAACTTGGCCTTCTGCTTCAGTAGTAGGGAAGCACACAATGATGTTTATTTAAATTATATTATTAATTACTAGCCAGTCATCTTGTGGGCTTGTCGCTGATTGCTTACTTGCCAATACTTAAGGATATTGGAAGTCTGTGCTCTGAGTAGGTGATGTGCAACTGTTTTATCTATAGAGTTTTGCTGGTTCTGTTCAGTGCTTCACAAATGGTCTGTATGTGAAGTGAACATCTGCAAGACCTGCATGTGTACACTGTGGAATGGCATCGTGGCTGGAATGAGGGTTATTGTACAAAAATCAGCTTTACAATGAAATGCTTGATAGTAGTCATTACTCTTCTGTTCCTTCTCTTTGCCTGTACTGTTTTCATTTGGGCTGGACCCATTTCTCATACGTTCAGGATTCAAGTTGGCTATTTTTCAAAGACCACAGTATAAGCTGTTAGTATTTAAGTAAAGATAATTACTGAAAGTACTGGTTTTTCTTCCTGTAATTGTGTTAAACGGCAAGAATTCCAACATTAAGGAGGATTTTTTCATACAAAACCAAGGATTTGGGAGACTGGCCTTTCCACTATAAACAGTGTTTTAAAAGCATAATCTTGTTACTGAGAAAATACAGAATGAAAATGCTAATAAGGACTAGCACTTGCAGAATGTGTTGCGTCTTCAGTGCTGCTTTTATAGCAACGCTTTACTTATGCTCACCTCCAATGTGCATGTCCAGTTTAAGAACATGAGAGTGAATGAGAAAAAACATGTTGTTTCTCACTGTCTTAGGGTAATATAGTGAAAAGTCTGTTGCTGGCAAACAGAAGAAAAGAGACTTCCTCAAGGAAATGAAAGGTTTGGAAACAGCTAATAAATGGCACAGTAAAGTCCTGGGTAGCAACTTTGCATTCTAATGTGTTGTACATATTCCATGCCTACTAAGTCGTGATTTATGCTTTAAAAAAACTGATATAGGGCTACATAAAAAAAAAAAGTTATTTTGAACAAGCCATGCTTCTTGCACATTTACCATCAGTCACGTGCGTCATCTCTGTATGCATTGAAGCCTGGAACTGCTATTTTGCACTTCTTGCCTGTGAACACTCTTCTTGTTTGGCAGCAGTTTCTTTTATGTGGTTGAGTTTAATCCACTTCAAATAATTAAGCCAGACTGTAGAGTTGATATTTCTAGTACAGAAGAGTTACTGTGTTTTAAAATCCCTGCCCTAATCCACTTTCTAATAAAATCATCATGTAGACAAGACCCACAAATTGGTTTTTACTGTTTTTCTTATCAATCAGTTCAGTTAGGAGAATTAATTTTGTGCTGGCTACCATCTCATAATTAATAAATGCACAAGTATTAGTTGTTTTGGATAGCTGACCCTAAAAAAAATATTACTTTAAGGCTGAGTTGAGAACAGCTTATTATTTTTTAACACTCTTGAACGGGAGCATTACTCTGTGAGCTTATTGTCTCTAAATGCAACTCAAGCAGTATTTATAGCAGAATTAAACCTGAATGTTGCTGTCTGTGTTGAAGATACTATTGAGGAAATACTTTTAGCATCACTTTTCACCTGTGCTGTTTGCTTTGTAAATTTATAGTAAATTATGGGCAGTGAGCCTAAGGCAGGTTTTAATATCAATGTTTGCAAAAGTTTAAATAGTTTCCATCCTACTGCATAAGCACTTAAATCAGCACTGAAAATATTTTAAGAAGGTTTTTTTTTATTGTCTAAAAGTGAGGAATTGCATGGCACTTGCTATATGAATGTGGTTTGTACAAAGACAGTTTCAACCATTACATTTCATTTGAGGTTTGTTTTTTTTTTTTGTGGGGGTGAGGATTTCTTGGGGTTGGCTGTTTTTTTGTAAGAGATCTGCCTCGGGGAAAAATGAGGAACAGTGATAGCATCTTTACACAGAAGTAAAATATCAGTGCTATGTGAATAACAAATAGACAAAGATTGTGACAAGTTTGCCCTATTCTGGGTAGAACTGGGAGGAATAGTGCATGCTTGTAGTAAAGATGATAAATAATATATAGTAAATTACTACTTAACAAGATTAAAAAGTTCCAATATATCATAATCTTGCCATGTGACTTGACCTTTGTATTTTTATTTGCACACAAGTCCAAAATAGCAAATCTTGTAAGAAATAAATGTAAAAAGTCTAAGCTGCATGTTGTAGTGAAGAGGTATTTCACTATTCCTTCCCATTTACAGAGCATTTGTTTTAGGGTTGGAAGTGAATGGACCTAGTTCAACAAGGGCAACCTGGACCATGTTTAGAGTTCCTTTGAAATCTAAAATGTGTTTAACATCCAAACAGTCTATATGAGAATTAAACTCTTTCACCTCCATGCTAGGTCTCTTCATTTTGTGTTGTCCTAAATTATTAAGCAGATTATACCTATTATTGACATCACCACTTCTCCGTGTTTTGACATTATTTCAGTAGTTGGTGATTTTTTTTTTTTCATGGTAACACTGTTGAGGCTGTTAATGCGATCTGTAGTACGTGGTGCTGTATGTGGGTAGCCCCTGTTCTGCAGACATACAGTCGAGGGCAGGAAGCAGAGCACCACTGTGGCGATATATGGGACTGCTTCTGATGAGACAGCAAGTCAGAGGCAGAGATGAAGACTCGGGTTTCTGAGTCCTCATTGTAGCTTCTCATTCATCACGTTGCCAGTGCCACCACTTCCTTGGAACTCTGAGCTCTGCTGGCACGCAAAGCAATCTGGCAAAAAAAGTATTGTAGAGTTGGATGCTGTGGAAGTGGAATTTCACGTGTCAGACAGAATTCTGTTTTGCATGTTGCTTTTGGAATGCTCAGGAAATAAATTGGTTATTGTCTTCTACAGTAGCCCCTTGTCCTGTCACAACAGGCCCTGCTGAAAAGCTTGTCCCAGTCTTTCTGACAGGCCCCTTTAAGGCCACAATAAGGTCTCTGCGGAGCCTTCTTTTCTCCAGGCTGAATAACCCCAACTCCCCTGTCCTTGCAGCAGAGGGATTCCAGCCCTAACATTGTTTCTGCAGACTCCTCTGGACCCACTGAAATCCTGCTGGGTTGAGGGCAACACAGCCACATTGGCTCAGACTTTCCTTTTGCATTCTCTAAATAAATTTGACAGTATTTTCAATGCATGATGTTCTTCAGTGCTTTCAAAGTTTGGGGATTTTTAATTGGGGGATTATCACCTCTTGGATGTCTCTTATTAGCAAAACCAGCACAACCTTTCATGTAGAGCTTGATTGTGTCTTCAGAAGACTTTTCCCGTATTGGTTTGAAAGGAGGGCAAAAAGTGCTTTGTGATTATTTCTGCTATAGAAATAAGTGGACTTTCCATATGGATGTTTGTTTTTTTTCTTTTATGGTAAATAAAAATACTGATTTGGTTGTCTTTCTATGAGTTTGGTCACTGAATGAATGTGATGGTTCAGAGAAGAGGCAGTTTTTTGATAGAGACAAAGAGTTAAGTCTTGAAAATTAGAGGTATGGTTAGACTTTGTTCTGCAACTCAGTTTAACATATGGGATTGTTTAATTTCAGAAATCAATGCATAATTAAGTATTTGAGTGGCTTTTATGAGTTAAGCTCTGACCACAAGGACAGTTGCTGTCTCAAGTCTAGCAAAAGAGAAACTGAAGTTTTCTGGAGGAAAAGCTAATTTCTAAGAAGCAGTATCGACAATAATCTATGTTTGTGATCCCTTAGCAGCTGTGCAAGGTGTTAAAAGTAGGTTTGTCAGCTGGGCATTTATGTAATGTTTGATCAGTGGTAAAGGAAGAGTAGGATTTCTGTTAGTTTTGGAGCAGAATTTGTGGCGCTTTTTTTTTTTTTTTACTGAAAGGGGAAAACTATGGAAGTGTGATGTTTCAGTTTAGTAATAATGTGATGGAAAAATGAATGTGGTTTGGTCATTGAGATGCAGCCTGAAATATCTGTCGTGGCTATGTGAATACCAAAGGCTTTAAATAATAAAACCAGAGTAATAACATGCATTGTATTCTGCTTTTAAATTTGACCTATACAGACAAGATAATACTGATATATTTTAGTAGAATACCTGAATAGTTGAATTCCTGACCTTCTGATTTTTGTTTTTCAAAACCCTTCAGCTGTTTGTATTACTCAGTATTTCCCAGGGTAGCTTCCTGTAAATGGTGTCAGGGACATTTCATCATTTCTAGGGTTTTCTTGGAGTGTTAAATAGGATAACTGATTGTTTGGATTGGTTTGGTGGTGTGGTTTTTGTTTTGGGGTTTTGCGGTTTGTTTTTCTTTTTTAAATATATTATTACCTCTAGATGCTTTGCCCTTTCTTTTTCAAATTTTATTGTAGCAAGGAAATACAGAATCAGTAGAGTTATGTTTTCAGCTTGTTAAATAGGCTGGAAAATGGGGCAATTGTGTGCTTGGTGCCTGGATGTATTTTAATAGCAGCCGAACACCATTAGCATAATCAGTGGAGTGATGGTAATGCTGTCTGGAACAAAAGCGTCTAAACATTTTATTTTTTTAATTAATAAAAAAAAAACCCCCAACACATTTGGAAGAGGTTGAGCTGCTTACAGTTTGTAAACATGTAGCATTCTTCAGTGTGACCAGATGTTTCTGCCCGAGCTGTGCTCACTTGGGAGATGGGCTGCACAGAGCTCCTGAGCAATGTCAGCCAGACAATGTGTCTCTTCTTTCTGAGCCCTTTTTAGCTAATTGGTGATAAAGTATTTGCAGTGATTGGTGGCTTTACCTCCGAGTAAATGATGTTTACAGAAACGGTATCTCTTGAACTGTTGTTTGGCAAATGGAGGGGAAGGAGTCGTCTTACTAGAAAGGAATTTGTCATCAGATACCAACCATTGCCCTGGAAATTGCAGCTGACTGAATACTGGGTTGTTGAGCATGAGCCCCAACGTTAATAACCGTGGGGCACCTGTCAGTGTGCAGATTGTATTTTCTGAAATGCCGTATTTAGGACTTTGTGCTCAATTTATCCATTTTGCAATGAAATATAGCTGCTATGTTGGAAATATTTGCAATTATATGTTCTGTTGAAAATACTTAAATATAAATCAGATTTTGAAACAAGGCAAGGAAATTATTCACTCACTGGGTTTAGCTTGTTAAGTTTTCTGATGGTCACTGCAATGACACCAATGGACTGTTTTTTACAGAGAGGCAGAATATACTGGCATGTCAAAATCTGGCTGTTCTTCATGTGGTGAATGTTACTTGGCTTATTTAATTTTAAAAATCAAACAACAACAAAAGAAAACAAACTAAAACACAAACCCCAAAGAAAACAACAAACTTCTTCCTTAATTGCAAATTCTGCTGGCTGGCTGGCTTGTGAAATGACCTAAGATGGTCTTTGCCCATCTTTAAGAGCACGGAGAATCAGGACAAGCTTGGAAATACTGTGTTGCATGAAAAGCCAATGTTCACATAGAACAGAATTAGTAAGAGGAAAGAAGTAAAAGAATTTCAGAAATACTTTGGATTTGGTGTATTTCCTATTGTTTATCTAATTTTCCATATTTAATTGATTTTTGTAGTTACTACTTTTATCCAGGTGCCTGGAAAGGCGGGAAGCAGAGTGCTGTGCAGCTCCCATGCTGCCCTTTGCCTGTCGCTGCGCTGTGCCTACCTCCCCTACCCACCAGATGCTAGATGTTCTGGAGTGGCTGTAGTTCATTTCCCAAATTGCTAAATGAGGCTTTTGGGGAAAGGGGATGTTTTTGGTGACAATGTAGCAATGTTTAGCTTAGTTTATACAGGCAGGAAAATCTAGAGATACCATTTTCTGGAAGCAAATGAAAAGATTATGTTTTAAGAAAGGAGGACTGAGGAAGTGTTGTGTTCAGTTAGTGTTTTAAAAACCCTATGCTGGAAAAAGAGGTGATTTTAGTTAAAAACACAGTTTTTATACATACAGAATATGTTTAAAACTATTAATTTTGTAAAGCTAATTTTTTTAGGAGCAGCAGAGTGTTAAAATTGAGGTGGTCCTATAGTCCTTTCTCACTTATACAGTCTCTAGTGAAATGATCATAGAATATGTACAGTTCTGTTGTAAAAAGAAATAGGAAAATTCTTATTTAATGAGCATATGTTTGTTAATTTTGTTTCCCTTGCTGGGAACCCAGACTTTATTTATGGTAGGCCATTCAAATCCAGACCTGAAGGAAGAGGGATCTGAACATGGGTTTTCTAGTCCCAAGATGAGTGTCCTAATTAATAGTTTATGAAATAAAAGGAAGATACTATCAATTATCACACTCTGTTTTACTAACTCAAGTGTGTTTGTTTTATGTTCTGTTAAGGAAAAAAAAAAACCAAAACAAAGCCGCAACACTTTTCTTTCAGGCTGAAGAGAACATATTTCTCCCCTGAGAAGTGGTCACCAAAATCACTTGCTTTTCATTTTTCCCTTCTTTTGCTCCTGAACCAAAAATCAATTACTTGTGTAAGCACAATTCTGGCTACGAGTCTGCTGTGCAGCTATAAACAGTGTCACTGTAGAAACTTCTGTCATCCATAAGCTCAATGGGAGAAATGCTTATTTAGCAAATTGAAAAGTGAAGAGTGATTTATTACTCTCCTATGATTTTTTTTTTACCCCCCCCGATTTTAAACTTAATGACACATTCATTGAAAGGTCTGAAAACCGCTGCTTTGTATTAAGAGAGTGTTTTTGTCCTCCCACTGCAACAGTAATGTGGCAGGTGATAATACTTTAATAACAGTGGAATTAAGTTTTCTTTGCATATATGTTTATTGCTTTGTAAGAGAGAGAAGTTGTAAACAGTAGTTGGACTGAAATAGTCTTTTGTGTGTTCTTCTTGTAAATCAAATAAATTTAGTACATGCGCCGAGCTCAATTTTCCTGAAACTGTGGCAAGAGCAGTAACTGCTTTTATTTTCTGGGTCATGTCCATGTTTGTTTGGTTCATCTGAAAACATCTGCATGTTACAGTTGTAACTTTATAAGAGCCGGATATATCTGGCCGTTAACAGCAGGAGAGCAACAGTTCATCCACAGCTCCATCTGTCTCGCTCTCCAGTTTTTTCTGTCTTAATGAACCTCTTACTTAGCCTGGCCTGGAAAATATTTGATTACATAAAAAACCAAAAACATTACTTTCCCCTCTGAACTCACCTCCAAATTACGAGGTAAAATAATTATTTCTTTTGGTAAGAAACTTAGTCTTAAGAATGTAATTTGTCAGTCTTTGAGTATGAAGGACAATAATGGGATTTCCACTGCCTTTTTTTTCTGTGGAAAGGAAAAGCAGTTTGGAAATTCCCAGTCTGTCCTTTTTACAAAAAATCTAGATAAGTGGGGGATTTTTTGTTAAGTTTTGTTTGTTTGCTTGTTTGTCTATTATTCTACTTAAAACAAACAACTAATCTCAGTGGAAACCTCTGAGCTGACTATTCTTGTCTCAAGTACTTGTTAGACTTTGTGAGTTAGTGGCAGTAACTGGGTACACAAATGTCTCATGGTTTCGTGGGGCAGTGGGTCAGCGGCTTTACTCCTTTGGCTGAACTTTTCAAGGCTCCCACCAGATGCTTTGCCTTTAAAGGTCAGTTTAACTTTCTGACCAGACCAGCGCCTTGCTTCCAAGAGCCTGCCAGCAGAGCTAGGAACTGGAATGCAGCTTGACATCAGGAATGAAATTTCATGAATTTCTTTTTCACTTCCTTAGTTATTCAACCAAATCTCATGATACCCACTTTCATAATGACTGGCAGAGTGTGTTTTAAAGGATAATACAGTGTCAGAATAAAAAGTTTATATGAATCATTAGAAAATGTTGATATTCTGAGGAGTTTAAAGCAGAGCCATTGACATTCTGCATAGTGTATTTTCATGTTTACTTATATTGCAGTAGCATATAGAAGTGTGGCTGTGCTATGCATTGAAAAATGTGTAATTAAATTCCCATCCAGAATGTATGGTATGCACATCTGTGCTGCTAATAACAGCCACAGAAGATTGTCCAATTAATGGAATCAAATGCCATTCTTGAAAATGGAAGGGGCAAGAAAAACTTGCCCCTTAGAAGGCCACAGAAAGGCATGAAGTTTCAGCAAATTGGGAGCTCTCAGCAGGAAACAGTTTGTTCTTAAAATCAGAAACATTTGTACTATAATGTGTTTTCAGGGAGAGTCATAATGTGCTTCATGGTTGGAGTGTGAGATCTGTTTTACCACAGCAGAATTACACATCTTGTGACTGGCTGCTGTCTGTCAGAGGGGCTTCAAGGGAGGTTTTTTCTCAACCATGGACAATGATTTGCTGGTTTACCCCTGAGGCACCAGTGCAGACTGTGCAGTGTAACTGGGCTGGAATGTCATACAGGTAGTGAATCTCTAATAAAATAATAGTTAATAAAATAAATCTGGTTTCTCAACCAGCAGCTTTGCTGATGGGTTCTGGTGCGTTCAGGAGAGGCAAAAGTTACCACATTTCTTCAATTAATTCTTCTTTCAAAGCTTAGTATCTCCTTTGATATAGATAGAGAAGGAACACACAAATTTGTATGCGCACCTGACAACTGCAGTGTCATGCTGAAATAACTGAAATCTTATTTAGCTGCCTGTATTCTTACATACTTCCAGTGTAGCTCTCCCTAACTAGGCTGTATTTTTATGGTGGTCTATTCATATTTGTGTGCATGTGTGTCTGTCTGATCTTTTGATCATCTGGCAGATCTATTTTAAAATATATTTTTCTTCTTCTTATAAATAGGGCATAGTGGCATTATGAGCTGTTCTACTGACCTTCATGCAATGACATTAATGCTACCATCTTTCTACTTTCAATCATACCCAAATATTAATTAGTAATGAGAGGAAGATTGACGATAGAAAAATATAAGGTCTTCGCTACTACTTCCGACAATCGCTGCTCAGCCATGAGTGCTTATGTTCTCCTTACCCATTTCAGTTGTTAATAATAGATTTATGCTTTCTGGTACCCCTTGAGTCATTTCTAGTAACTTTTAATACAGGATAGAGGACGAGATGTGAGGTGAGATGTCCTGATTTTAGTTATGTCTAAGTATCGATCTTCACAGAATGGTTTGGGTTGGAAGGGACCTTTAAAGGTCATCTAGTCCAACCCCCCTGCAGGGAGCAGGGACATCTG
>JANIJG010002731.1:0-33544 GCA_024611175.1 Megaceryle torquata | reverse complement strand
GTAGGATGGTGTGTGGTGTGGTTGTGTTGGGGTGTTTTTGGTGGGGTGTGTTGGTGGTTTTGGTTTTTTTTTGGGGTGGTGTGTGGTGTGTGGTGGGGGGGTGGGGGATGGGTGGGTTTGGGGTTTTTTTTGTGACACATTTTTCTGTGCTGCTGTATATCCTTTCACGCTTGGATAAGGAAAGCATCCTTCCCATTCATCTCCCTCATTTACCTCCTATTCCTATTCCCATATATCTTTGCTTTTTTCCATGTTTTTCCAAAGTTTTTTTCTGCAGTGGTTTCTTAGATAATTTCCAGATGTTTCCTTTGCTACATATACTACTTAGAAATAAATGTGTATTACATACACCTCTGAGAGGCACTTTCCTCCCATAAGTCTTGGCCTACTGCAGTAGACCTCATCCTCTCTAATACTGACTGCATGCTTCAGAGAGTTTCTGTCTTTTTCTTACCATGATACTCAGCCTGCTGCACCTGTCATGTCATTCTTGACATCTCCATATATTTCGATTCCTTGCCTGGCTAACAAAATGGCAAAGAACTTATATCATCCATTAGGACAGACTTGCTTCTACTCTGTTAAAAGGGATATGAAATTAATATCGGGGCAGCCTCACTTTCTCTTGCAAAATTTAAGTGGACACCACAGTCTTATAAAAAGATTCTGCTGCTTTCAGTATTATGAATGTAATGGGTAATGACAACCATATATCTAACTGAAGATTAACACCAAAAAAAAAAAAAAAAAAAAAAAAAAAAAAAAAAAAAAAAAAAAAAAAAAGACTGAAATTACTATGATTTCTTTAAAAGAAGCAAAGATTATGATGAATTTCAGAATAAAATCCCGACTGCTGGCGATCCTGCTATCATCTTTCGTCATTCTCTCCCTGCTGCTTTCACAGATCATTAGTCTCTCGTTCCTTTTATTCACACCACCTATCTTCAAACAGATTTCTTTCACTTTTTTCCACCACTTTGACAAAACCAACCATTGCCTACACTTTCCTCCTTAATTCCTCATCTCTGTTCTATTCTGCGACATATAACTCTTAATAATGTTCTCCTGCTCAGCCTTTTGGTGTATGCATCAGAAATAAAGCAGGCAAAATCTGTCCTTCCACTAATAAGAGGATTCTCATTGCTAAATTTATTCCTCTTGCTTTCCCTGGGAGTCAGGGTGAATAGCATCAACTCACAAGTTCTCAAGAATTGCCAGCCTGATGACTGTCTATAATAAAGTGAGCTGACCAGTCACTGTAGTTCCATGTATCTCTGAGGGCAATGAAACAAGGCACTCTCTGCCCTGGTGCTCTCAAATTTTCATGATTTCATGTTTTGGGGCTTACATTTCTTCTATTCAGACTTAATATTCAGACTTCCACATCATAACTAACTAATAGCCTTTGCATGAAACATCACATGTACTTTAGGGGCCTGTTACTATACTAGAAAATTTTATAAAAGAAGCCTAGAATATTTACTATACTTGTCTCTCTACAGCACTCTATAAAGTGGAAAAATGCAACTGCACAACTAGAGAAGCAAGGCAACTAAATATCTTGGGAAGTTCAAGCTAAGTCCCAAGACCTTTCATGAAACCTTGAAGCAGAGAACTTAATATTATTTAAATCCAAGGTCTTTAACCTCTATTAAGGTGAAGATGAAATGTTTGTAAAAATAATATTAGTGGAAGGAATTTTCTGACAAAAAGAAAAAAATCCTCCCAAAAACCAAACCCAAGTCTTTTTCTTCTAAATATTAGTTTAGCCAAATAACTGTAATATGATTCTAGCATCACTTACACAAGATACATCACTCATACAAGAGATACAGTAATTTAAAACTGAACTTACGCAGAAACATGTCAGCATGCCACTTAGCAGGAACCTTTGGTTCTATCACTGATGGGCTTAATCTAGAAACAGATTTTATCATGTTCCAGGACAGGAGACTCCTCACCCTGCTGGCCCCCACTAAAGAATTAAGATATATAGATGCATTTTGTTCTGTTTTTTTAAAAGATTCTTACATGCTTTTAGATTGTAGATAGTGGATCCAAGATAGTTATTTTATTGCTAACATTTCATAGTTTATAGATACAGAACTATATAATTTCAGATTTTTAAAATTAAAACTTAACAAGGACATCAATCACTCATTCAAGACCAGAGAATGCACTTTCCTTGAATGAAACAGATACATCCTGGCGAATGGCTAGGGACATAATAAATTGTAAACAGGAATGAATTAGGGGATTTGCATTTCCTACGTGAAGGTACATATTTTTATACAGTGCCTTTCAATGCTTTATTGATTTTCCAATTTCAAATCTGTTTTGAAAACCTATAGGTTTTTTTTTATCATCTGTAGCTGTTGATTCAAGTCTACTTCTACGTTTTATATTTTAACTTGTAACAGTGAGTGAAAGCATAGGCTTGGCTCTTACTGTGGTAAAGGGTAGAGGTAAATGCACAGCTATAAAAAAAAAAAAAGATGTAATCAATTGAAATACAACTGGGAATGTAAAAAAGGACATTTGAAGACAAAATTTAAAAGGTTAAGTAGAATGTTATTGAATGAATTATTATAATAATATCAAACCAAATTCATACATAAACACACACACAAGCAGACACACTTATTGAGTTGATTTATTAAGACGTACATGGTTAATTCTGCTGAATTAAAATTTTTACAAAATGAAGAAAAAACAGAGTATGAGCATGTTTATTTGAAAGTAAAACCTTTCTCTCTCACTTAAGATTAATATGTTATGGTGACAGGAAATGTGCAAACAGTAAAAGACATTTTATGAAGAATTCTAGTTGAAAGCTACTTCAGTCCAAGGAATGTCTTAGACTGATTGGACTAAGATTGAAAAATCGTGATACTGAGTATTGTCAACAATATACATAGCACAGGTATGTCATCACCCACATAAATCTCCATTTGGACAGCAATAACAAAAAGCCTCAATATCTTTATTAATTTCGTACAGACTGAGGTGAAGAATATGTTAGAAAGTGTTCTTAGAAAAGAAGTTTTGAATAGGCTTAAAGATAACAAAGTGAAAGTACAGTAGTAGTGAAAAAATAAAGAAAACAGTATAGTATAGATAAATAGGTTTCAAACCTGAGGAAGTGTGAAATAATATACAGCATTTCCTGAAATATGGAAAAACTGTGGAAACTGTTAATATATTAAATTCCTGTTATACCACAACATGAAGTCTGTGAATACAGGAGGATAATACTGGTAGTTGACACAGTCTTAAATTCACACTCTGCAATCACACAGTCTAAAAAAAAATTTAGAGGAAGCTGTGGGAAATTCTGTAATGGACAACTACCGTGGCAGTAAAGATCTCTGTATTATTAGTTTTTCCTTGCCCTCAGCACTACACCATTGTTTCATACGGTGAACTGTGAGACTCTATTTTGACTCTTATTTGACATCAGGTAAGGAGTCCATAACAATTTTGGAGTACATCTATCAAATCTGAGGATTGATTTTGATCATAACTTCACAAGTTATGTGCCCGTTACTCTGCAGAGACCAGCTGAGTCATTGTTGATTTATACATGTGTGAGAAAAGCCAGATTTGTCCCCTTTATTGTGAAATGGGGAAGGTATAGCTCCTCTCTAACTGCCACAGTGAGACAAAACTTGTAGGCATTTCAGCACCTACCCTTTGTCTTATCAGAGTGACAGAAATTATGTGAGTGAAGGAAAACAACAGAAAAATAGAATAACTTTTACAGCATTTGATGAAATTATAATGAGAAAAAACTCAAAAAAAACCCACATATGTATGGCTTGAATAATTTATACTAAGGAAGAATATGTGCTGCTGTTCTTCTGGGTGGTAACTGTCAGGAAAAGTACAGATTCTCTTATTAGGGACCACATTAACATAAGCTGTTGTAATGCTTAGTTAATATTTCCCATTTGCAAAAGGTGATTCAAATAGCAGTAGTTCCCTTAAATAAATGCAATAGAAGGACAAATGGTGTAATATGGATTGACTATTTCTTTAACAAAGTCCACTGGTATTCAATGTCCTGACATCTTCTTCTGAGTTACTGATAAAACAATTATTAGAGCAGCTGATAACTTCTCATGTCCTATTAGGCATCCCTAGTTTACCATTTGTATTGTCCAGGCTCCATTGTTCTGTCACCTGTCTCAGAAGATAGAAAGGTATCAACAAGATGTATTCCACCTTTTTAAGTATCTGGTTGTTCTAGCTGCTAAATCATGCTAAATTCTAATACTCAACGCACATACTGTCTCTGTCTATTGATCTTGCCTCAGTAGCTACTCCCACCAGCCACCCCTAGCTCTGCTTGCTTTGATAGCACTCCACCTAAATTGTTCAAGATAGTTGCTCTTGTTTTTAATGATGTCTGCATTTTTGCACCTGCTTATGGATCACATGTCTCAGAAACAAGGTCCATACTGATCAAAGGCATCTTCTGAAGAAAATTCCCCAACTCATAGGGTCTTAGAATGATAGAATGGTTAGGGGTGGAAGGGGCATTTAAAGATCATCTAGCCCAACCTCTCTGCCATAGGCAGGGTCATCTTTCACTAGATCAGGTTGTTGAAAACCCCATTCAACCTGACTTTGAACATTTCCAGAGATAGGACATCCACAGGTTCTTTGAGCATCCTGTCTGAGTGCCTTACTACTCTAAGAGTCAACAGTTCTTCATTATATAAAATCTAAATCTACCATAATTTATTTTAAAACTATTCCTCCTTTTCCTATCGCCACTGGCCCTGGGATTAAGTATTTCTCCATCTTTCTTATGAGTTCTCTTTATATATGGAAAGACTTCAATAAAGTGTTCTCAGCGACTTCTCCATGCTGAAAACCCCCAACCTTCTCAGCCATTCTTCACAGAACAAATATTCCAGCCATCTGATAATTTTCATGGCTCTCTTGTGGACCCACTTTAATATGCTGATGTATTTCCTGTCCTGGGGGACCCCAGACTTGGATGAAGTATTACACATGGGATTTCATAAAAGCAGAGCAGTGGCACAGAATAACCTCCTTCAACCTGCTGGCCACACTTCTTTTGATGCAGCCCGGGATATGATTGACTTTCTGGTCTGTGAATGCACATTGCTGTGATATGCACCAGCCATGTGGCAAGGCACTGACTAGTTCAATTTGTCTGCTTCTTCCTGAACCCATTCATGTGACTCAGAGCATAGAAGAGACCACCCATACTCCAGATCCTTTTAACATTCCTACAAGGGACATAAAATCTCTTTTAGTGGTTGTAAATTTCCTTGGAACAGTACCATTTAACCCTGCATGAAATAGTAGAAGCAAATGAGAAGCTGTAGGGTTCACCAGACTCAGTAGGCTCTCACTGATGTTGCCAATGCAAGCTCCTTGTAGTTTATAGACTTGACAGTCTATGGCTTCTCACTCTATAACCTTATTCTGTGACTACTTTCCAGTCTATGCCTTTTGCTCCTCTAGACTGCAAACTATTGTTTTAAACATAATAAGTTTGTACAGATTTTTTACATTATTATAGCTATCCTTTTAAGGAAAAAGTCTTACACAAATAATGAACCATAAAATATTATAGAGCATATTTCAGATGTACCCCATAACGCCTTTGAATCAGATCCTTCTCCCTCTGACGTCAACAAAGCCCATTTCCATTCCAGTGACTCTCTTCACTTTGGAACAACCTCATTTGATGAGCTTGCTCATCTCTTTTGGTGTCAACCACAAGGTCTGCAGAAAAATTTCCTTAATTTACTTTTACATTTATATACAGAAAATTCCATTACATTCAAACCAGAAGCTGAGTACCTGAATACTAAGCAGGAATAACAGTTGTTTCGACTGAAAACAGCTGGGATGATAGGAAGCAGGAGAAAATAAGTATTGGGGCAGAAGATTCTGTGAGCTCTACTAGGTTGTAGAAAATTACAAAATACTTTACAGGAAGTTTTCATTGTGTTTTAATACAGTCTTCTATTTAAATTTGCAAAATAGTTATATCTTAATCCTGAAAGACATTCAATGGGTATAAAATCCATTGAAATTCAAAATGTACATCACAGAAACTTCTGGATGATAGATCAGATGCCCTTGCAGGATTTTTCAACTTTTATCATTTGCTGGTCAGATTCTGTTTCTTTTATTTTATAGGACACATTGAACAGCAGTATGTAGCACAATTGTGGTGATCACAAAAGTTTGTAAAAAGTGTATAATCACTGCAATGATGTGAGATGCTTTTTCATAGAACTTACTAAACATGTCAGATGATAGAAAGGAGGAGGAAAAAGGGTATATAACATGGATTCAGACCACCACTGAATCTTGATTTCATTGGAATCCTTATGAAAGTTTTCACTTCTTGCAAGCTCAAAAATTTATTAAAAAGTTAGCTTTTGCCTTCTGAAAATTTTGAAGTAGGCCTTTCAGTGGTATCTTTTGAAGGACTGTGAGATTTAATAGACATTGTTCTAGAATTACCATAAATTATATTTCATTTTCATTTATGCAACACAATTCACATACAAGTATCATTTCATAGTTTAGCAAATTAGTAAATTGAAAATTGTCATAAATAGAAATATTATGAATTCTGAAAGTACTGAACTATCATTTGATATGTGAAAGTTTGATAAAAAGTAGAAACTGTGCTTAAAGTTAACTACCTTTCTTAAAAAGAGGAATGTTTAAAATACCATTTCTTTTTATATAAATACTTTATAATAATTGTTATTTGTTCTCTAAATAGTTCCAAGTTTTAACATTTAATTTTACCGTTACATTGCTAAAATACATCTGTCAAAACTATTTTTAGTGTTAGTTGAGTAAAATGGTGTTTAAAAGTCTTGAAGTATGCAAACATCTCTTCAGTTCTTTATTGTTGCACTGGTAGAACTTACTTTGGGTATCCAGTGGTCTGAATGCAAATGAAATGACAATAACATCAGTTCCAAGTTACTAGGTAGTTCCTTCTCAGTAACTGACATAAAAGAAATACTGTCTGAAGGTCTTTTTTCAGGTATGCTGCTCTTAATAAAGTGATCTCAGCATTTGGAAAAAATGACTGGCAGATGGTATTGTTTCTTTTATAAACACAGTTGGAATAGTTTTGAAGTCTAAAAGACCTTTCGTCAGTAATAGAATAAGGAGTATGAAAGGGAGCCTGCACTGTTTCTAACAACTCTGAAGACATTTAACTCATGCTCCAAAAGTTTTGTTCATCATTTAAAAATAAAACTTTCTAGGGGAAATAAAAAAAAAGGTTACCAATACAAATGAACTACACTATAAAGAAGAAAACAATGTATCGTGAATGATAAGAAAGGTCAGTTTGGATAGCCAGCAAGGCAGTCTTTCATTAACAGATCAATAAATTTGGTCCACTATATTAAGACAAGATTTTTTTAGGAAAGGGTAAAAATAGAGTCTAGTAAATCTTCTCAGTTTGTTATAAAAAATAAGTTTTCATGCTGAGAAAAGCCAGTGAAGCCATAGGCTGTCTATTGGTGCTTGAACAATAAACAATGATCCCTACATACTACCTTAGATATGCATGTAGAAGAGAGTGTCCTTGGAGTTTGATGTTAATTTCCAGGTTATTCTAAGAGGACTGCTCTTCAGCAGACTGTTCTGATGGTGCTGTTGAACTTTAAAATCTTTGGTATGTGGCCATTAAGAATTCTGCAAATGCTTTCTACACCTGATGTGCTCTTATAAGCTGACAGGATTTAGCAATTGACTTGTGATGGATGAAGTGAGAAGAGCAAAAGCACTCTGTAGAGTACTAGTGTCCAGACTTTTGCCTTGAGTCTGACTGATTTCAATGAGTAATACTGAACTCTTATGTCTGACCAAAGAAAAAGAGAAAGGGTATTGCTTTGTTTCTATCACACATTCAACAAAGTCCTTCACAATTAAGGGTGAAACCTGGCTTGTAAAGTCAAGTTATTCCAAGAAACTTCTATTCCAAAGTGGTTTTGTTTTTTGTTTTTTTTTTTTTTTTTCTTACCCCCCTGCTTTCTTTCCCCTACTTCCTCTTGAATTTCAGGGAATTTTAGTGTTAGAATTTAGGTTTGTGATGTGTGCTTCTTGAATTAATATTAAGGGTCTAGAATAATCTTAATTTTTATTTTCTCTAGTCACAGATAATAAAATAATCCTACCTTTTCAGGTACTGCAGGAAATTATCTGGTTTTAGCTGTTCACTTAAACTGGTCTATTCTTACCGGTCAAGATCAGAATAAGCTAGTGTTCAGTTTAAATATTTTGCATTTGCCACTTGAGTATGCATATACTTGCTTATATTTTTAAAAGCTCTTGTACAGTCTTACTAACTACTCATTTTATTCCTTCAATGTGGAAAAGAAATTATTGATCATAAATGTTAACAGTAAGCATCTTGAATCATTACTTCTCTAAAATATGAGTTTGATTTCTGGCTTAGATACCAAGGGAGTTTTGTTAGTTATCCTATTCATTTCAGTAAATACACAAAAGAACTCAGTTCAAGAAAGGTATTTAGATATAAATCTCTCACTAATGTTCAGGAAATAAACCTTGCATTTCTACAAAGAACTCTACCCAAAGCATAATCTTTATAAATGTAAAACACATCTACTACATGTTTTGATACATTGCATATTGAGCACATTTATTTTCATACTTGTATAGATAAAGTGAATTCCTGGAGGCAATCTGCCCCATGAAATTGGGTGTTGTTTTATTATTTAAAAAAAAAAATCTCCATACCTGAGGACAGTCCTCAAGTATGACAGATAAGTTCATAAATATTTTCCATGGCCTAGTTTACCTGTCAAAGGAGGCTAAGAAAATAAGTTTTGCTTAGAGGAGCTCAGGAATAATTACTAAGTTTCAAAGTAATGCTGTTTCCCACTCTCAGTTTATGGCACTGTACCAGTAAGTCTTTAGGGAAGCTATGCTGTTTTCTGCTGACTGAAGAATATAAAGTTATAAGAAACTCTCTGAGAGTGCTATTCATGTCCACACTGTTGGCTGCAAGATGTCATAGCTTTGATTCAAATTTTCATGCTATTCGATACACAGTAAAAGCCTATAGTCCACGCAGATTCTGTACAAATCCCATTTGCTTCTGTGACTTCAGTCTCTCTGAGAGATGCAGCAGCACACGACAAGTTGCGGTAAAGTCAGACTGTACAGGCAACAGAGTAGGATCCTGTTCATCATGCCTAGATTCTTCACATAAGACATTTAGTCTGCAGTAAAGGGTTTACGATTTGTTCTGTTTCTTCTGAATTTTGTGAACTTTATCTTACTTTGCTATTACAGATGTCAAGTAGATTTTTACTAAAGCATAAGGCTAAGCTTGAGCTTGGGCTAAGGGCAGCTGTAGTTTACCATGTATTTCTGTCATATTGCACATTTCAATGACACTTGTGATATGCCTGAAGGATTAAAAAAGTTCAATAAATCATATGAAAGAACCATGAAGGTCTTAACAGCTGACCTAGTCTGTCCCTCTGCTGCAAAGTAAAATCATCAATAATTAATAGCTAAGGGTTTTACTTATTCAATAATGGCCTAGGGTTAGAGTGATGATCCTGATGGGAGTATCACAGAAAAAGTTTTCTTCCTATTTATCAAAGAGGTTAAGTCAATACAGAAAATCTAACCTGAATTCAGCCTCATTAATGAAACCATGACTGCTATGTCCACATGATGTGCAAACATTTCTCCTTTTAATTCTAGGTTATATTATATTTTCATTTGTTCTAATATATTGATTCCCCCCCCCCCCATTTTTAATATAATAAACAAATTGATTTCTTCCTTTTTTCCTTATCCTTTAACCTAATATTGTCAGTTTTATATAAATGGACATCTTTAAAATGAATATACAAAGAAGAATTGATTGTTCATTCATTTATATTTACATTTGTTATCTTATTTCCATTGATTTCAGTACCCTTGGTCCTGTCTGAAATTGAAGTTATCCTAATTCAGACTCAGAGCATGCTTATTTTCCACATAAGACCATATCTTATGTGATAGGAAATCAAAGAGTTTATGATTGAGCATTTTAAATCCTGTTATTTCATTTTAAAAAATGGATCTTTAAAATTAAATTACGGCAACAGGAAAGTTTTATTAAATTTTGTCTTTGAGAAAAATCTTCTTTCACACTGAGAATTCTCCTACATACTTATAAGGGATAAGGCTTGTATATTCAGTAGACAAAAAAAAATAGAAAAAAGAAAAATTGTTAAGAAGAGTAGACAGTCTTTAAAACAAAAACAGTTAGTTTCTAACTGCTTCAAGTGTCACTTTATCAGCAGGATCTGCTATTACCTCTGTACTAAAAGAATGAAATAAAATAATCTTGTAATGGCAAACATAAAATCACCTTTAATCACATATTTAAATAATGAACCTGACTATAATTCCAGCAATAAAAATGAATCCTTTGCTTGTTGTAAGCATTCCATTAATGTAACATTCTGATTTGTTCCCCAAATATGCCCCTGAATAGTAATATCAGAATTAAAATAAAATTGTGAAAAAAAGTTTACAGCTGAGATGTTCACAACCCATATC
Organism: Megaceryle torquata; assembly: GCA_024611175.1. Lineage (NCBI taxonomy): Eukaryota > Metazoa > Chordata > Aves > Coraciiformes > Cerylidae > Megaceryle > Megaceryle torquata. Next base: position 22,939 of record JANIJG010002731.1, on the reverse strand, counting down.
TAATAGTCTGTCATGGGAATAATTACCCATAATGGGTATCCAAGGGATATAATTGTCTGCTGCTGTGAATTAGGAGTGCCACAGGTGGTGTTAATCACTTGGAATGTATTGGAGTAGAACAGCAGCCAGAGATGGAGCCTGCTTAAGCTTGATTTGTGGAACCATTGTTTCTGGATGCTTCAGGCATAAATTGAGCACATGGTAGTGATAATGCACACTCAAGTAGTTATACTGAAATAAAGGGATATAAATATAAATGAAGAGCAGAGGAAATTTTGGTTCCTTAGCAAAGGTTACAGAAATAGTGATGAGAAAAGTTGTTCTGTGTTGCAGCATTTGCATTTTTTGATAGGGAACAGAAACAAAAAAGAAGGTCAATACCTGATTTTATTGCTTGAACCTGCCTTGTACATATCAGCAAAAGTGCTTTCATCAATTAGATACCTCAGAATATTCAATCTTCTAATATTTCCATGGTATATGACTTACATAAATATATCCAAGAGCAGTAGTCTCTTTGATGAGAGACTTTAAAATTTCTTCAAATATGAGATTGATTTATTAGAACATTATGATCTGAATTTAAGAGTACATCATCAGTAGTATCTCAGAAATATGATGGACATAAAAGATATTGAACCAAACAGAATTTATGTGAAACATATAAACATACAGCAACTAAATAAAGGTGGTGTTACCTAGATCTCTTCCAAGCAAAGTCAAGGCCTTGACTAGATATCTTTAGATAAATTAGAGGTAGAAGATGCCATATGTCTTTGGAGATGGGATTAATTCAAAACTGAATTCCTCAAATCTTTTAAAGGAACAATAAACTCAAATACCAAAATCAGTTGTCCCACTACAGCATAAGGGAGGGGAAAGCTAGTCAGATATCACTATAAAATATTTTTCTAAAAGTCAAAGCAACCTAAAAAAAATCTTTATTTCTGTGGTCTTTAGAAGCCCTTTTGCATTTGAGAGCTCACAGTTTTATATGCCCATTACATATAGAAAACCTATGATTTACTTGTGACTTTTGCAGGTGAAATACCATAGAATCATAGAATAATAGAATGATTTAGATGGAAGGGGACTTAATGATCATCTAGTTGCAACCCCTTGCCACGGGCAGGGACACCTTCCACTACACCAGGTTGTGCAAATCCCCATTCAACCTTGTCTTGAACTCAACCAGTGATGAAACATCCACAACTTCCCTGGGAAACCAGTTCCAGTGTCTCACCACCCTCAGAGTAAATAACTTCTTCCTAATTTCTAATCTAAATCTACCCTTTTCCAAGTTTGAAGCCATTATCTTCCATCCTATCACTACAAACCCTTGTAAAAAGTCTTTCTTGTAAGCCCCCTTCAGATATTGGAAAGAAACATGTTCCAGCCACTCAAGTATTTTAAAGTGAATGACAAAGAATGAAGTGAGACCTTGCGTTTAATGTCTTCAGTTTTGTTGTGCTGGGTATTTTTTTTAAGTCATCTAATTTGCTAAGGTGTATCATTGCTTCTATAGCTTATAACACATTAAACCAAGTTTCACACTCCAGGAGCTTCTTTCTCAGAATGCTTAACTGTGTGGACTAATTACAGCTTGATAGTAATCCATGAAAATGATAAATATTATTATCCTAATTTTGTAGATAATTTTATCAACACTCAGATTGTGTCATGCCTAGAGTAAGAAAAAGCATCTGAACATCATCAAGAAAAAAGAAACAGATACTTCAGCTTTTGTGGTTCAGTGTTACAAGTCTTAGATTGTACTTATTCTTCACTATGTTTCTTAGAAAATTTCAGACACCAAAAGGAGAAAGGAAAATGTGAAAAACTGCAAAGGAAAGAACATAGAAAATGTAGGGAAAAATATAAAGAAATCCTAAACAAAGCAGAATAAATCTGCTGGTTGGGTAAATGAGTGGGTGGAATACAAGCATGAAAGAATAAAATGTCACTTATCTTAACCTATGAGCGAACTTATTTTTTAAAGATCCTGTAATTGAACATGTTAGAAGTATACTGAATTTATTTCTTACATTCAATGGACTAAATTTCAAAGCTAACTTATTAAAAGAAAAATAAATTAAAATGTTGTATTCTGAAGCTATGGAAACAAAATTTGAAAAGAAATTGACAATATTTATCAAATTAATGTAAATAGAATAACCAAGTACTACAGACTTTTTGGTGATTCCTAAAATACCTCCTACTACAATGCATAAAACAGGTGCATAAACATCTAACTATACTAAAATAAATGAGATTTGTGTTAATTTATTTTTAATACAGCTCCAACTGTCATGCTAAGAGACTTCTAAATGAGAAAAAAACCCAACATATCCACAGTACAAAGCCTTGCACTGCTCTATATCAGAGACTTTTTCATATACTTACAAAGTAAGAGAAAATTAATCATCATGGTAAATAATTCACTTGAAATATCACCATAAGCATTTTTATCAAAAGCAAAACTGCTGCTGACATCTACAACTCACCAAGACAATAATGTACTGTGCCACAAATACGTTATGGAAAGATGCTTTCCTCTCTGTGTGATTTCTGTTATTATTTATCTCTCTAAAATATTATCAGGAACAGTGCTTTATTCTGTGTTTTCTTTCAAATATTTCAGTAAAATTACAAGAATTGGTGCTCTAAGGCTCTCAGATCTGTAGAGACCTTACCTGAAGCACCAAATGTCTCTCCTAACCTAATAATCAAGAATTAACACACCGTTACACATATATATATAACCATCTTAATGTGTAAATCTCATAAAAGTTGACAAGATATAGTCTGCCAAAATCCTGTGTGAGCTCTGAATAATGCAGCAGATTAACACACCACTGTGTTGGAGAGCTGGTCTGTTTACCTTCCAGTACTGCCAAAACTGTATTTTGCAGGAGATGCCTGAATTATCATGATCAAAGGGAAATAAATAAATAAATTAGTTCTTTGTCTGCAGATCCTTAAAGGTGTTTACTTCTCTTTTTTTTTTTAGGTAAGTTATATCAATGGACTAGGATTACTCCAGAGGGCGGAATCTGAAATGTAAATAAAAAATGTGAAATAGGTGAATTGGGTTAGATACACTGTTGGTGTTGGCAAATCATGCAGAAATCCTCCAGAATACAGCGAGTCCATGCTTTAAAATGATTGTGCTTTTCCCAAGAATAATGTTTTTTATCCTGTTGGAGTTCTTTAAGCAAAATGGCATACCACCTCATTTTTTTTTGTCTGCAGCATATGGAAAAAAATATAATACTCGTCACTTCTTAGTGCATCTCACATTATATATCTCCGAAACAGCTTTTATGACAGTACAGCACTATATTGATGAAGCGGCAAAAGTTTACTTAGCAGTTTATTTTAAAGTCCAGTGATACTTACTTATACTTTACATAAGTTAAGATTTCAAATTTTACCTGAAATAAATAAATATTAGAACATATTTATTTATTTAATTAAATATGAGAATGGATTGCTTTCATTCTTAACATTTTTTTTGTATCTAAAATTTCTTCTTTTTTTTTAATTTACAGGTGTGTTTTACTCATCTATCAAATAAAACATAGCAGAGTAAAAAAGCACAGTCTTTTGAATGTGGCCAAGTCAGTTGATTAATGATGTGCAATATTCAAAGTCCGTGTGTTATAAGCTGTTTTGTGATAGCAAACTCTGTCTGCGTTTAATGATAACCACAGTGTTAGAGTGTACATTACTTTTAAAAGCATTCATACAGCCTTGATATTAATCCTTAGTTCTTCATTTGGTACATTAGAACTGTGGTGTTTCTGCCAAGTTTAAAATACAAAAAATACAGAACCCTCAAGGTAATGGATGTGTACTAATACAAGTTTGCATAGCACTAAGCACGAGATGAGTATATATATTAAATAATACTCAGAATGCAATGCCTTTTATACCTACTAAACAAACATTCAATATCATTAAAGGTAAATTCAGCAATATAACAGTTTATTCTGTCATTTCTTACGTGACAGAAAGATTGATGCATCTTAAATTGGATTAATATACTGAATAGGCTAAAACCCCACAAATTGTTATAATACCACTTTAACATTATTTCTGTTTTGTTTAAATTTAACTTTCATTTAAAAAATTGATTGCTTATAGGCAGCAGAGGAAAAAGAAGAAAAAAAACCATAAGAATAGAAAAAATCACAACTACTGCTTCCTGAATAGATACTACTAATAAAAACATGGAAACAAAAAAATAATGTAGTTTTAAGTCAATAATAGTTACAATTTAACAACAACTGGCATCATAGAACGTAATAAAAATACTGCATCCTCAGAATAAATCTGTTTCTGAGTAAATATGGTATCATTTGAAACATAGGAAGTTTGTTTGTTTGTTTGTTTTTCCACAAATAATCTTAACATCTGTTTAACTTCATAAAGATAATAGCTTTAAACAGATCCATAGATACAGATAATTCTAAAATAAGTTTTGAATCATCAATCATGTGAAAGTACATATGAAGCTGTGTACATATTTCTACATGTATAATGGCTATGCCTTGGCTGTGCCTGGCCATTGAAACACTGCAATTTTTGAATATTTAAATTTGAAAGTTGAATGTATATAAATGAAAAAATGACAGAATGTTGTCCAAGTTGGTAAGATATCAAGATGAGAGTTATGATAAATAATAACAGGGCAAGGGATGTCTGGGTCACAAATTCTTTTGCATACAAAATATATATATGAAACAGATAAAGCAAGAACTTTTTACTTTATATTTGAAACTCAAATATAATTAATATCTGAAGTATCAGGATGTAGTATTTTCATCCAGTAAGCTTTATAGGTTGGAGCTCTGTACTTGAAAAACATACCACGTATAAATTTCTGGCTGCTACAGTTTGACACTGTGTGCCACCCCTAGAAGGTTTGATAGATTCGTTTGATATTTAGGTACTCTTTTTCCTTGGATTTATCCCTTCTTATACCTTTGGATCCAGACTGGTTATGGGAAGTCATTCATCATCTTCAGATACATATCTACTTTTCTCAAACCTGTCTGCAACAATTTCCAAGCTATGTTAAACCAGAAAAGATGTGGCACGTTTACTGATAACATGACATATTAAACAAGTAAAAACTGTGGCGGAAAAAAGAAAAATACTATACCATGAGCAGGTATAAAGTAAAAAAATAAGGTAAAACCCTATGAAATATGTTAATTAAAAAAAACAAAACCACAACAAATCAGTAAATAGATGTGAAATATGAAGAAAACATCGTGGAGGTCCCTGCACATCTCCCTCTTGACAACATGCCCTGGGTAACGACAGCTTGTGTCCTGGGTTCAGCTAGGATAGGGTTGACTGAACCAGCCAATGGGATATTCAATAACATATAATGTCACATCTGCTATATAAGGGAGGGGGTTGTGGGGGAGGGCTATGGTGACACAGGCTGGTGGGATGGTGCAGAGCTAGGCAGTCAGTGAGTTTTATATCTTTATATATTGTTCCATTACTATTATTTATTACTATTGTTTATTCTCCTCTTGCATTGTTCTATTAAACTTTCCTTATCTCAGCCCATAGTGTTTTGCCTTTTTCTCCCTTTTCTCCTTTCCATCCCCCTGGGGGGAGAACAGAGTCATGTGAGCAAGTGGCCACATGTTGCTCAGGTCCTGGCTGGGTCTAAACCATGACAAGTTGGTAAGAGCATTGAAGTTTAAACAGTGTGTGAGAAGGGGACACCCAAAACTGTCAGAGGGCATTTGACAAAAACTAATGATCCTGAAGAATAAGATGGGATTCATTGGGATTAAATGGGAAAACAGGGAAATTTTTATAACAAAAAATCAGTCAGCTTGAAAAAAAGTATAAAGAGAGCATAAACATTTTTGGAAACGCTGACAGGCAGTGGAGAGGAAGCAGTATCCATCACAGGGGGTCTGCCTCTGATGGCAGTGTCCCAGGACACCTCAGCCCTGGTCAGGCTGGGTGGCATAACCTCCCTATGGAGTACCAGCAACAGCTTGAACCCCATCAGTGGTCCGGTAGTGCAGGAACAGCATGTGGGGGCCTCAGCTTGGGTGTAGAGGTACTTCCTTGGGCACCTCCTCACCAGTGGATACATCAGTGGGGTGTTGGTAGCAAGGAGGGTATACAAAGCTGGGCCATCCATGTCTTCCACAGGTGTGATATTCCCCACGTCTGGGGAGGAGGATGAGCTAGTAACTGAGTGTGTGCATGTGTAGGGGGGGGCTAGACCTTCCTGCCAATAGTTGTAGAAGGGTGTTTAGAAACTTGTGGGTGTTATTTTATTTGTCCAGTATCCAGTGCTGTACTTCATCTTTTTTTCTGCTATTGATCTGAACATATGGCTCCCTCATTGCTGGCTAATCCTGTGTCATTAATAAATCAATAAAAAACTTCTTGATTTGAAACTGAAGATGAGTTAGTTATAAGTCTTCTTCTCCCTGCTGTTTATCTTCATTTTTATTTTCACTGTTACATGATACTCATTCTTCCTGAAACTATATTGCATGATTGGTTGTTAAAAGGTAGACATATTTTGCCAATAAATAGAAGGCCAGTCCACATTTGATTTAGGCTTGAACCAGAACACTTTTGGACTGATGACATTGTTGCAGCAGATCTCTAGGGGTCTAATTTTGAGGTCTACCACTTGTGAGTGTGAGGCTTTTTGTTTTAATTATTCAGGCTGTGTTTATAGAGGCCAGTGTACTTAGGAGAACAGATTACCAAAACATGAAATAATATGGTAGCATCTACACATCACATAAGAAAAACATTGCAGGAAGGAAAAAATTAATATCCTTACCTATCAGAATTTGGGAGTTTAAATGATGGAATTTTTACTAGGTTACCTATTAACAAAAGCAGTATTTCAGATTATTTCACTTTCTGTATATAAAACTACAACAGAAATTAACAAAGATGTGTCTGTAATTACACTAACTCAAAATAATCTATGTGGTGTGGATAAAAGGCTCTTGTTTCTCACTACTGATATCAGATATTCAGAAGACCTGATATACTGTCAATCATGTAGCCATCAATGAAACTTTATCCATTTCCATAGCTTGAAGATCTCGCCCAGATTCTTTAATATTAATTTTTCTATTTTGCAATTTTGAAATCAGAAAGCACTCGTACTTTGAGTGTATACCATTTAAGGCATGGGATAGCACCATGTCTTTTTTTTAAAGGGTTTAGTAATTTTGTGATTTAAAAGCAATGAATATTTTATGGATTGATCCTATGACTATGAATAGGCATTTATATAAAGGAAGCTTGAAGCCAAGCATTATCATCTTTTTCCTGGTTATATATTTAAATAATGAAACAATTTGATTAATATTTCTGTTTTGTCCATAGTGCCCATCATCTCTTAAAAAAATTGTGTTTCATTTGGAATAACATATTAAAACTTGGCAAAAATATCAACTATCCTTTACATTACACTACTATGTATTTCTGCTGCCATTAGAGATTAGAAGGGCCAACAGAAACATAACACATTTACATAGATTATAAAAATTATAAAGCAGATAAGGCTAATCAAGTTTTAAAGACTGGACTTTGAGAAATAGAAAATCAAGATCTAAGGATTGTCCCTTGTATATCCTGTGTTGGTAGAAACCAGTCACACATCCATATCCAAGGTCCTTCTGTACTCAGAAGAGTTGGCCATTTACAGTGAGACACATTTAACCATATTTAGGTAAATGTCAGTTGCTTAATCAACAATGAACCTCTAGATTTCCTCTTCAGTTAGTGGAGAAAAAGGCTGAAACTTCAGAGAACAGTATTTATTATTGCATTAGGTCTATAATATGGGTGGGTAAATTACATTAATTGTACCTATGTCTTCCCACTGATTACAGGCAGAGCTGTGAGCACATTCTAGGTCCAAAAAAATGCCTAGAATTATAGAAATTCCACCTTTAAGTCTGGAATAATGAGTGAAAACTGCTCAGTAGGGCAGACTGCTCTTTGCTTATGGCTTTACTCCTGAAATCAGAAAATGTCAGTCTTTGCAGGGGCAACCTCACATGCAAAAAAGACCAAAAACTAAGGATCAGTTGTGTGTTCTAAGATTAAAAATTACCTGCTTTATTCTGTGCAATATCTTCTCTATAAAAAGAGCTTGCACATTTTTCTTTGCCTCTTTGCTATCCACTGAGCAGCCATACAATGCTATCCCATCTGAACAGGAGCATCTTTCATTTGCAGTAACATTTTTCTACATTTTGAGGTAGTAGATAATTAAGCTTATTGTCCCTAAAGGATCTACAGTTACTTAAAATATTTTCTTTCTGTGGCTGATGGCATGTGTGCAGTTATATTGCTCATTTTTCTAACAGATGCCTACTGCCCTTAGCACTTTTACCACATTTTTATTACATAGGTAGAGGCAAGACATAATGTGAATAGTGTTTAAACTGCAATGGTTGATTGAGCTCTCTGTCTTCTTAAAAAAAAATAAATCTGATTTTAATGAAGGTTACAGTGGGATGGTTCTCATTTGTTTCCTAAAATAATATTTCGCTGTCTTGTTCTTGCACATATTGCAGCACAGAGAATGGGAAAATGAATCTACCTATCTATAGCTCTTTTTGTGCTGAGGACAGTGTTTTTATTTTGTACAGTTCTAGCTAGAATGGCACACTCTTTGCAGAAGATGGACATTGAAAATATTTCTAAGTTAATTCTTAACATGGAACCTTACTTTATGCTGTTGTTTTTAGTAGCTTTCTAGTCATTCCTCTATTATTTATTTACACACACACATAACCCCTCCCCACGTGGTGGTGTCTTGGAGGTACTCTGTAGTTTATGATCACCTTGAATGTAAAACTATGGCAGCATAGGTAAATTTATAAAAGTATAGGTGGATTTTTTTAAAGTGAATTTCTGCAGAGTATCAAGTGTGACTACTGAGGTCTAGGAGTAAGACCTGACAGCATGGGGACCAAGTGGTTTTCTCTTTGATCCAGCTAGTGAGGGTATGAGCTTGAGGAGTTGTACTTTGATCCTGTGAGTCAACAACTGATTCCAAGCTGATGTTGACAACATTTGATTTTTTTGACCATTCATCCCTCTTTGGGAGTTGAGAAAAAAAAGGCAGGATACACCTGATGAACTGGAAAAAAAAGCATTTTTGTCAATATGCTGAACAACCTGGTGAGGAGAACTTTACACTAGAAAAAAAAATGGGTGAGGAAGATGATTTCTAACTAACAGTGATATATTTATTTCATGGGTTTGTAACTTCTGCTGAATCTACATATTTAGATGACTTTCAAAAGTTATTTATAAAAACTCAGGGAGGACAGATGAAATTCAGGTGGAAAAAGTAATCTTTGTTTCAAATGGAAGAGTGAAGGAGAAAGAGGGAGGGGGGGAAGATCAGTTCTCATAGTTTCAACTTCCAGAAAAATGTTCCATATTTAAAAAGTTATTATTCTTCAAGGCAAAAGAATCAGTCAATATAGATTTTAGAGGACCGAACAGTGTTAAGCATTCAAATTAAATATTTTTATAATAGAGTAAGAATTTGCCTTTTTTATAAATGCAAGATATGTTTGTTTTTTTTTTTTTTTTAATATAATAAAGAAGGAAATACCACACTACCATGCTGCAATGTAAAGATCAAAGGCAATAACCATTCACTTACTCAACACTAGTAAGCCTGAGGTCAATCACAGGAACCCAGAGAACATCTGGATTTATCAAAGACTGAAAAAGAAATGTATTTTTTACCCTCAGGAAGAGAAGATCATTCCCAGTCTGCAAAATGTAGAAGACTGATGGAAAGATGAAGAGAAAAATATTCCTATTTATCTAGAAAAACTACTATTTTTCACCAAAATATTAGATATTAGGGAAAAAAATACTGGTAAAGGATTGCTTAATCAATTTTCCAATAAGATTGCTTGCAATGGGGACAGCAATCTGTAGATGACAATTTTTTTCAAAAAGGCTTAGTTAGCATTACATTTCCTGAGATAAGGCAAGAACAGTCTGTTCCAGCTCTATTTTTCCAGTTTTATAAACAAACTCCAGGCAACTCCAAACTCCATGAACCATCATTCAAAACCAGGTTGTATATGTTACTAAATTAATGCTACATGAGATGATTGAAGAGAAACATCTTTTGTAAGCAAATATTGTTATGCTCTATCTTCTCCCTTGTGCAGAGGGACAATAAAACAGTGTTTTGCCATCATATCTTCAGAGTAATTTGTAATTAGTGTTTTAAAATTAAAAAAGTGAGAAGGAGCTGCAGTATTAATTCCTTCATTTATAATCCATTCCATTTTCCACTTGCCTGAAGCATGGTTAGTTTGATAGGCATCTTTTAATTTGTAATTAGTCTTCAGGAAGGACTGCTTTCTGATGTCTTAAGCAGTGTGTTCTTTCATTTTACCCAGTGTTTATGCACTGTGGACAAGAATCAGTACACATTGAGACATAATTGTAAATGAGTTCAGCATTTAGATCATTTAGCCTTCTTATATTTTTGAACACATAAACCAAGAAATTATAGCTGGATATGTTTAGTTTACATCCTATCTTCTCAGCCTGGTGATCTGCTATGCTTGCAGATATTTGTTACTGAAAACAACACATCTACAGAAATTATTTTTCCTCTGTTGCTGTAGAGGGTAATACCAGCCATGTCAAGATGTTGGCAGTGGAGGAAAAGGGGCTACAACCATGTTTACTGGAGCTTTTCCTTTGAGACTTAACCTGTCTTTACTCAAGAATATATATAAAAGTAAATTAGGTTAATTTTGTTTCAGTTAACTTGTAGTTGATATTGCCTCGAGCTGAATACATGCCATGAAAATAGTTACCTGTTTGTGATGTTTATGTACTTCTTAGTATATATTAGCATCTTAATATTAAATCTATTGGTTTAAATATCATCTAAAGCCAAAATGGGATTGGGAACTCTTTGTGCCAAGCACTGTACATACATAAGGCAGTTAATGAATGATTCCTTTCCCAGTGGGTTGAGAATTAAAATTGCAGAACGGACACATAGAAAAAATTGCTGTAAAATGTAGACAGAGTGTAATATTTTGTGGTCAGAAAATTCTGGTTTAAGTGGTCATTCTCTTTTGGAAAATTAAGGGAATGACAAGGACAGTGGCTACAAAGAGGACGGAGTTTCCCTTCACAAGGAGCAACGTGAAGAAGACAAGGGGCAATGAGTACATTTCATCTTGATTAAAGAAAAGAAGTTTTTTTACAATGAGAACAATCAGTCACTACAATGTCCCCAGCCATGTGGTAGAGTCCCCATCACTGGTAGTTATCAAGACAGGGTGTGAATAATCACATCTAGGCTTCTTTTTGCACAAAAATATGGTCTTTCAAGGTCCCTTCCAACCTGGGCTGTTCTATGATGATATTAATAAATAAGATTTTTTAAAATGTGGGGAGAGAGAAAAGGTAGAAAGTGCTTTCACAGAGACATATTTATGTTCTGTAGCATTTCCTAATGCTTTTTTTTTCAAGGTTTCTTGTAATTTTATCCTCTTTCTCATCATAAAAGTGACTTGAGCAGCTCTTATTTTTGATTTTAGCTAAGTATAGAATTAAATTCTAAAGTATTTCCTTATACTATATGCTTTAAGTCTGTATTTTTAAGTTATTATTTAATTTCCTTACTGTGAATTGTCTCTGAACATTTTTGATTCCTTACCTTCCATTTTCAGTCTGTGTTCTTGCAGAAGGATCTTGTACTTAGACTTCTAATACATAATTTTTTGCCATCCATGGCTTTTTAATGGACTGCAGCTGAGTTTTCAACAAACTATGTTCATTATGTCAGATACTGGAAACTAGATGAGGTCAAGATTACTTGGATGGAACTTGTATGAGTACTGCAGGAAGGGTGTAATGCCCTATGTGGTTTAGTCTGTTATTTTTCAGCTCATGGGTCAAATGCAGAGGTACCTGGAATGTACGTGGTTCCAGTGTAGGCATCACGAGGAGATCTCCCAAACAAATACTGCCTATTTACCAGCAAGACTTCTTCATTGTATTCATTACATATATTACTGCTATTAATCATAATAACTTGAACTTTTATTGTGTAATAGTACCTTAAAAACTGAGACCTTCAATGTGTCATTTCCCAGTAAAATGCACTGTCATGAATATTATTTGTTTATAACAAGGAGATTTAAAAATTCAAGAGAATATGCAGAATTTCAATTTTCCTATATTGCTTATGAAAAACTGAAATGCCCTCATTGTATTACTAAATCCTTATTTTGTACTGAATGAATAGACCACAAACTTAAACACATTACTTGCCTTTTAAGTGATGCAGTACTGCAAATTAGTATCAATAGATAGAAGAAAACAAAACAAAACAAAACAAACAACACAAACAAACAAAAAAAACAAAATTAAACAAACAAACCCAACACAAAACATTCAGATGCATATACATAAATAAAAATACCATTATATACTCTAATGAAAGTGTTACTGTTGCAGGCATTTTGTTTTCTAGAGATTAAATAGTAGCTCTTTTAAGAACTTCAAGTGAGAATTTAATAATCTCAAAAGTATTGTAACTTAAAGATATGGCATAAACTGTTAGATGTCTATCTTTGAGTAAATACAACTAAGCTGAACTATCTGTTGATAGATGAGGAAATTTAGATTTAAGGTTTTTAACAATCACTATTTAGTCATTATCTTCCTGCAAGCTGTTCTAGCGGATAGCCATTTACCACAGTAAAATTTTTTTTGAAACTTCATAGATTTCATAGAGTTTTGTTTGAGTTTAAAGTATGAGGGGCTTTTAAATCATCTGGTATGACTGACAATATAGCACAGGTCATTGCACTTCATTCATATTTATTTTTACTGAAAAAAACTAAGGGTAATAAAAGTATCCCTGCGAGGCAGGGCTAAAAAGACAATGTATAAAGCTACTTATTCTGAGGGTAGAAGAAACCTGCCAGTATCAAGCATGCACAGCCTCTCCTCATCTAGAAACAGGGGCTTCCAAATACATAGCCTTTGTTGATAGCCACAAATCAGTTAGTTTATCAAAGATAAACATCTGCATAAACAGTCTATGGCTCCCTGGGCCTTTCCTTCATTGTAATGCAAATATTGCTAGTTTTCAGTCCTCTAAACTTCTTAAATGTCTCCAGTTTCTTTCTGACTTATTGAAAAGTTAAAATCAGTGTTTTGGAGATAATTCAGTTGTTCAGTACATCCTAACAAATTTACAGTTCAGATGGCAAAACCAATTGTGTTACTATCACAGTAATTTGCTACTTCCCCTAAGATTCTTAGGCATGAGTTGCCTAGGCCTGTTAATTTGTCTATCTATACTTAGTTAATTTTAGCAGATGCTGTTTCATATGTTCTGTTACTACAGATGGTGAAATTTTTGTTTCATCCAAGGGGCAAAACTTTTTTTCCTTCCAATTGCAGAGCTAATAGAGAAATTTTCATGGATGTTTATATCCTAGTAGAGGTTCTACACAGAAAAAAATAGATAATGATTGTCACAGCAGAAAGTATTTTATTTCGAGGTTTGGATTTTGTTTTATTTCACTCAATACTTCCAGAGGATGATGTATTTGTTATGGCCATAATTCATCTATATACAACAAAAGCAAATTTGCATGAACTCATTAAAAATTTTATAGGCAGATGATAGATATGTTCAATGAAATTGGAAAGAAACCCAAGTAAGATTCAATTCAGTCACAGTCTTTGATTTTTTGATAAAGATGTCCTGCTATCTCAAAACATACAAAAATCTGAATAATGAAAAACTATTCCTTTTTTTTTTTTTTTTTAATGCCTCATGATAATGTATGAAGTAATTAATGTTAACTGTGAGTAAAATAAAGCCTCTCTGATGTGAGGTTTGCTCATCTATATCTGTCCCTGAAGAAAGGCAGACAAATATTAAAAATCTACTTGTGCAGACTTCTGCTCACCTCCTTCTGCAATGGCATAACTTAATGACACCCCAGGCAGTGCAAATGTCCCATAGGCAAGGCCACCATTTCTTCCTACCTAAGGCTCAAAAAGAGGCACTGAGGACATTATGGTCTACACTGGAAGGCTGTGTCCTTGCTGCATAGTTTGGTCTGAGTTTGAGAGGCATCTGATGTGCTGGGGTAGCTGCTTCCATTGTTGCTGGGAACCATGCCCTGTGGCACATGATTGCCAGTGTTGAGCAGTCCCACACTCATGAGAGTTTTTGGACACCTTCCACCCCAACTGCTGAACAAATTGCTGCCCCTATTTGCTGTTTTCCCAGCTGGTGATGCTTTCCCTGGTGCCAACTGAAGAGATGCTTGACAATTCCTAACTCTAAATTAAGAGTTGGCTGAAGATAACAGGTGTAAGCACCTTTTGAGTAGGATTAGCTCTTGGAGGCTGTTAGAAACTGCTAGAGCTTCTGGAAATCAACATCTCTTTCAGCTGCTTGTGTAAGCAGCACCCTTCTGGAAGGAGTGCCCAGAAACTGCTTTGTAAATTGCTGCATCCATTAACTGCTTCTGTTTGCAGTTAGTACATCACACATTGTCTCTACCACTCCTTCCTCCTCAGGAGGAGGACTCCTCACACTCTTCCACTGCTTCAGCTTGGGGTCCACCATGTGAGACAGTTCTTCATTAACTTCTCCAACATGTGTCCAACTGCTACAGCCAGGGAAAGGACTTTCCACAGGGAAAGGACTTTTCTCTTCAGCACTTGTAAGACCCTGTCTGTTCTGGGCGCTGTAGTACAAGGAACAGAATAAACATACTGGAGGAAGTCCAATAGAGGGTGGGCCACCAAGATGGTCAGGAACCTCAAAAAAATTATGTACCAGGGAACTTGTACAAGCTGAGAGAACAGGGATTGTTCACCCTCAGAAAGGACAGTGAAAGGCAGATGTTACTGCTGTCCTCAACTACCCAATGAACCAGGAGAGTGTCAAACATTTGAACAGGCTGCCCAGAAGGATTGTAAATCCCTGTTCTTGGAGATATTAAAAACTCAAAGGGACAAAGCAATGGGCTTATCTAATTAGACCTCCTTTGACCTGGAGATTGGATTATATAACCTTCAGAGGTCTCTTCCAGTTCAAAGTTTTGTACGATTTTGTATTTGAAATTTACCTTCTTTATTCCCAACATTTTCTTTCTTTCTGGTAGAAAGAGCTCTCACTTAGCATTTTGCTATTTTTTAATTTCACTTGAAAAACACAGCTATCTTGCTCTTTATGTACTGAAAGCTGTGGAATTTAGAATTTGCAGTCTCCAGATATCTCTATATTTATTCCTATAGAATTCACCTTTACCAGTAAATTGTAATACTTTTATTGCAAATTAATGTCTTAAATTTCCTTACACAGTAAATAATTTTGCAGATTTTTTTTTTCTCTATTTTTTTTTTTTTTCAGTTTTACTAGAATTCTGACTTAGGCACATAAATATAGATGCACCAGAATGAATATTCAGACCAATAGGGGGTTTTAAGCATGTTTTGAAATAAATAAAAAAAAAAAAAAAAATCACAGTAGCATACAATTTGTATTCTTTGTAAATTTAAAAATGCATTATTTTGAATACCCCATGTTCTAAATACAAAGGCCACTTTCAAAAACTAAACAAAACAAAACAAAACAAAGCCCAGGCACTCAGACAAGTTCTCATGTGCATTCCTAGCCATGAAAAATGCTTGAAGGAGATATTGATTGTGATTTATTTATTTATTTATTTATTTATTTTTTTTGTCTCAACAGGGGTACTTTGATTGAGGCTGTGAATTTGAATGAGAGTACAGTCAATAATTCAATCTGAATAAGAGCCTAAACTATTCTAGAAATATATGAGATGTAGGAAATCAATGGTGTTTCATTAATTTATACCAGATCAGTATCTAGTCTTTATGTATTGACCTCCACAGTCTTAAAAGTTTAGCTTTGTTTTAAATATATCAACACACACTTTTATAGAGTTAACTTATTGTTGTGTGGCTGCCCCTGAAAAAAAAATCAAATGCAGCTTTCCATCAGGAACATACCCAATTTAAATAATATTTGATGACACTTTCACATGTAGATAAACAGATATACATGAGCATTCAATAAGAAAAGCTTTTCTCTGTCATGTTATAGCAGAAGACTCATTTAATTTTCTTTCCTGAATATTACTCTGAAGTGTTCTATTTCCCCATTAGCTGTACAGCAGACCTGCTCAGACTAGAGGTCTGAGTTAAACACCAAAACTTAATACACCAAAGTGAAAATGTAGACCAACAGGGGGGATTTACGCATGATTTGTGATGTTTCTTTTGGAAGACTTGTAAGGATTTTTGGTTTATTGCATTTTTTTTGCCTACTAAAGTTATTTACTACTTCACAAAACAGTGCTACTGATTTCTTATAGAAAAAAAAATGTACACAAAGATTTTTGAATCCCTATTGTGTTGACTTTTTAAACAGTTCTTTTGAATTTTTCATGTACTGTGATTTCTTCTGCAATTATAACAACATTAAAAAAGCTATTTTGTATGAATTGGAACCACCTTACTTTTCAAACACTAGAAGATCCAAGCTATTTTAAAGTGTAAATAAGTCTGAAACACACTGAATGACTTTCCAAATGTATCTAACAAGCTTTTCATAGTGATAATCTTTTTGGTGTCCTTTTCTTGTAAAAAAAAAAAAAAATCTTCAGGCAGAACTGACAATATAATAAGCACTTCAAAGCTCCAAAAGCTGTCATAAGTTCGGTTAGCTATAGTGATGCTACCTTTATATTAAACAAACTATACTGTTAGTTTAAGCATTCAGCTCAAGAAATAATTCAAACTATGTAAGCATAATTCTGAACACTGATGTTCATGAAACTGACCTACCTAGATCTACACTCAAGTTCTCCTGCTGCTTGCAAAAGACCGAATGTGCTTCTCTCTCTTTTGAAGAAGA
The DNA here is from genome assembly GCA_024611175.1 of Megaceryle torquata. Taxonomy (NCBI): domain Eukaryota; kingdom Metazoa; phylum Chordata; class Aves; order Coraciiformes; family Cerylidae; genus Megaceryle; species Megaceryle torquata. The sequence continues at coordinate 5,946 of JANIJG010002731.1, read as the reverse complement.
TGACTTAATCAACAAGCAGTGATATATTCTGATCGTCATTGCCCATTACCTTATCATTTGAAGCCGAGCTGCTGTGAACATGCAAGTAGAGTCTTTGCATTAAATCACAGAAAAGGGGACCTTAATTCTAGTCTAGTGATTAGGGCACTTGAAATTGAAGCTCATTCATTTAAAGCAGATGTCCAAATGACACATCTCCCACTGCAGGTGGCTATTTTTAACGGTGATTCATGTGTCCAAGGACATTTTGTTCTTCCATTCACTAATGGAAAACATTGCAAATGTCTAGGCACCCAGTCAGAATGATTCAGCTTCATGGTAGTCTCATGGTATCGCTAGGTCATAACATTAAAAATACTTATATACATGCCTTCTTTGTTTCTTTATAGAGTTTATAATTTCATTGTAAATCTAGCTATCATATCTACTAAAAGGCTATGGAAGTAATTAATTTTGTAAAGAATAAGATTGACATGTAAAATGCATAAGGGTTATGAGAAAAAAACGCTGTGCCTACCAGTCACTGTTGACATAAAAGCATATATTTCTATCTCAATAAATATCCTCTGGACAGCAAGCCCCCTTCACCACTCCTTGTCTCCACTATCAACTCCCACTTACAGTGAGAACCAGATAAAGCAGTCAGTCCTGAGCAGAAAAGGCAACCATAAACCATACCATACTCTCACACTCCCTGAACTGCAGTTCAGTCTTTCTCACTCCCTTGGCAACACAGATTTCTTCTATTAGTTGGCTGGACATTTCTTTCTCATAGGTCCTCTCCCCATCACAGGCTGTGTTATGATGTGTTACTGGATGTAGTATGGCTGCATGGCACAAATACATAACATGGCTTCATTAGTCTGGTAAGAGTCTATCATGTAATAATAAGATATCTTTGTAGAATGAAAGTAGCACATGTAGATAGGCTAAGAAGCAGATGCAGATAAGGTGACTAGGAGATAAGCACAATATTCACACAGTATCAGGCAGATACTGATGGATTTAAGCAAGCAGCATGTATGCATATACTTTTTAATAATTCTAAGCCAAAATTATAGGGTATAATGACAGGGAAGGAAACAAATAGCGAGAGTGAGTCCTTTTTTGAATTAACAAAGGTAGCACTTTTTTTTGTTGGGAGATGTGAGAGATTCAAAACATCCTGATTGGACTGCATTTTGGGGAGGGGAAAATATTACAAAAAGCACAAATGTGGGAAGATGACATAATAATTTACATCACCCATGCTGAAAAAACAAAATAGGCTGTACCAGAATGCCAAGGGTAGCATCAGCAAAAGGTGTATATAGTGCAGCCTGAATATAGAAAGAAAATTCTCTGTGTCCTCCCCAGTCCTAGAGCAGCACACTTTATCCACAGTCTATAATAGTTGCTACTATATCTTCAGTGATGCAGTGATGTCCTGTTGTCTTAAGATTCCAATATTTTTACACCTTTTTTTTTTTTTTTTTTAAATTTGGGATGCTATAAAATACTATAAAAGCTGTGTTGCAGTCCCCATCTGTTGGTTTGTGTTTTGATATTCTTCCACACATTTCTTAATAAAATACCTGTGATGTCTTCCAGTCTACTCTACCTTCTAACCACTCATCTATCTACCCATTAACCGAAATTTAGGTGGTCTCAGACCTTCTGCTCACATCCCTTTAAGCTGTCCATCCTTTCCATAGCTATGTTCATACAGCACCTCTAGTTTCTTCAGGTCTTTAATACAGTCTACCTTTAGTCCCTGTGTTACTCTCATCAGAGGAAAGCAACCTTCACTTTGTTCTGAAAAGCTTTAAAACTTTAATTAATATTATAAAAAAACAAAAACAAAACCAAAAACAAATAAGCAACAACAAAAAACAAACAACACCGCCCCCCCCCAAAAAAAAAAACCACAAAAAAACCCAACAAACAAACAAACAAACCACCAAAAAGAAACACCAAGCCCCAAGGAAATACCTTAATTTTATTGATTAATAGCTTCATCAGAATACTAGCAGAAAGTACTAGTGTTCATTGGCTCAGTAACTGTTCCACTCTAGCACTTTTTAAACATGCCTTGGAGTGTTGCCTACAGTTCAGATGAAATCCCTTAACCTGAGGACAACATTAAGCAGATTTTCCCACCTGTCAGAAAAAGAGATGAACCACTAGACTGTGCAGTCAAGAAAATACAATGTTTCTGCTGTTCACAAGAGGCCACCATCTTTTGATTAAGTTAGCAATTCAGGCATCAGGGCTTGTCTTGACTGACTGTGAATTTTTTAGATGTGACTACAATAATTGCTAAAAGTCTTAAGAAGGTAAAGAGGGCTGTGTCCTTCAGAAGAAAACTGACTCTGTAGTGTCTTATTTCCTATAACTTTGCAATGGATTATTCTGCATCTGCTTGTCAAGGGATAGGGTCAGGACGGCCCCTTAGATCTATAACAGACACTCTCTGTTAACCTCCCTCCCTCCCCAAAGGACAAGAGAAGGGAATAAGGGAGACTTGGTGATTAGAAAAGGAAACTAGAACAGCTTTAATAAAGATTATAATAATAAATGGAATATATAAAAATATGTACAAAGCCAGTATCAAACCCAACCCCCCCCCCCGATGGCAGTTACATCAGCATCGCCACTGATGTTGTGGACCAGTCACAGGGAGAGTCTGAGACTGATCCCTGCAGCAGACAGGAGCTGTGTTCAGGAGCTGGATTCTGGTACCGGATTCAGGAACACACAGATTGGGATCAAAGGCAGAATGGACAGAGTCCTCCTTGGAGGGTCCTCAGAAGAAACCAAAAGAGGACCCAAGCTAAGCTGAGCAAAGCCCAAGAGGGCAAAGAAAGCTTCCCTCAGTTTTATACCAAATGTGATGCATATGGGCTGGAATACCTTGTTGGTCAGTTCAGGGTCACCTATCTTGGCTGCTCCTCCCTGAAGGTGCAGCTCTTCACTTTCCTGCACCCCCCAATGTGGTGCACAAGACCCAGCAGTGGCCTTGGTCTGCACACCAATTCTTGGTAGTAACTCTAAACATTGGGTCTTATCACTGCGAGCAGCAGACACTGCCTGTGAAAACAGGCTGCTAACTTCAGAAAGTGCAGTTAGTTAGAAGAACTGATCTGAAAAGTAAAATCACTGAACAGAATTAGTTCTGTTCTTACTCAATCCAGGACACCGCTTAATCCTGATTCTGCGGTGGAAGTGCCTAACTGTATGTGGTAATGGTTAAATAATAGCTAAACTGTGAGCAACACACTAACTAACTAACCTGTGAGCAACAAGGAAAGAAAGATTTTGTAACAATGCATAAGAAAAAAATTTGGTGGGCCTAAAACTGATAAAGAAGAAACCACTGCCTTCACCATCAAATTCCTCCCAGTGGAGACTCCTGGATGCTAACCACTGAATGCAAATCTTCCCTACTAAATGAAGACTAGTCCCATTAACCATTAGAGATGGATGTGGAAAGGGTAAACGTAATATGGGGAAAAAGTTTTTATACTAGAGAGCCCTTGTAGAACAATTTTAACTGTATCATTCACAGAAATTAGTAGTATGTGGATAATTCAACTGCATATATTAGGATCATTGTAACTGATTTAATATCATTATTATATTGTGAATAGATTGTTAAGACATGAGTAAGACTAATAGTAGAGTCATATTTTAACATGTAAAATTAGTTCCCTTGCTTCCCATTTAACACGTATGTTTTTGAGAATAACAGATTTTTACAATCAAGTAAGTAGCTGGAACAGCTGTGTGCTAGTCTGAAGCAAATGCTGTCTGCATGTGGTAACCATACTTAAATATTTGTGCTTATCTGCACAGGAATAAAATATGATGATAAATTCAAAACTGGAAGTATGAAGTAAATACTGTACACGCTTTGGAGAGGTGAGTACCAGGAAAAAGTATTGCAGATAGTAACCAAGCTTACTCACTTTCCCAAACTCATCTCATTGGCTGCAATGTCAGGATCAGAATACTGGGCTACATGAACAGAGGTCCACCCCACTGGTGAGACCCCCAAAACATTCCTAATGTTCTTCTGCAGAAGTCTCAGCTTTCATCATGCACCTAACACAACTTACTTGACGGTTACTTCTAGATTTACCAGGATGATAAATATGTATAAATGGGCATTTCAGGCTTATCTCTATGATTTCAACAGGAACTATATAAAATCTCTTTCCACAAGGAAAGAAAAATATACTGCCAACAATAATTTACACATTAATATTTACAGATAAATTCACTCTTAAGAAGGATAAATTCACTCAAAGCCTCAACATTTGTAAAAAGGTGATGACATAATTAGTCCACTGTACAAAATATGAATTGCAAAGTAGGCATTCCTAGCCTATTAGGTCAAGTTCTGCTCTTGGTATAGTCAATACATTTGTGATCCTGATGAAATCTGTGTGCCAAGTTCTCAACTGTGTGAAGACTGTATTACTACTTTAGACAACACTAAAGGAATCTTCAAATAAAAGCTGTGGTGCAGGAATACAGAGCTGAGGCAGAGTCTACATGTGTGCCTACAGTGTCAGTTTGGAGTTTAGATAGTCACCTTCCTTTAAAACATTCCACTCAGTTTTAAGAACTATGAAAGAGCATACAAATTACAAAGCTGTGGAAGATGTAGATGAACAACTGGTCTTTTAACTAAAAAATAGCAGTAATTTAGCAAACATATATTAAGCCATCAAAATCTGCCTAATAGCCATCACTAGAAATGACTGGCAGAGTTTTAGAACCATACACTTAACAGAGGTAACAGTAATTACTTGAGTAAATAAATGGCTGTTAATGGTGTAACCATAATATGGTTATAACAGTATTTTATGAGAATTTAAACCAAACTTCTCTATTTATTGATCTCATCAAATTTAGATGCAGGTTAACACCTATCATTTGATGGCTAAGTTATTAGGAAGGAATAATATATGATAATTTAAAGTTAATAACATTAATAATTTTGCTACTGAAATTCGAGAAAAAATAAATTTGTTCATGATCTCCCTAGCTGTGACAAAATTAAAACTTTTCTTGAAACATTTCTATAATTTTATAATAGTTTATTTTCATATAATTATGTGCAATGAACACAAGAAAAATCTCAGATGTTCCTTTTCATTTACTTTCAAAGTTCCAGTCTGTCACTGTTGTTTAACTTAAACACTTCTGGCAAGAGTTTTCTTATATTTTTTTCATTAATCATTTAATTTTCCTGATATACAGCTGACAATTAACCCAATTTGTCATGTCAGATACTTGACTGTTCATTAGAATGTTGATTAGGTGTTTGATTGGTGATTCAGATACTTTAATTATTTTCATGCATTAAAACAATTTATGTGCAAAATGAACAGTCTGACAAAGCTGTTAGAATGCATACATATTCTAATAGATTTCTAATAATTGCAGTGATTTGGTGACAAACTAATTACACAAATTCATAATGAATGAAGGCATGGTTTATTTTCTCGTAAATCTATTCAACATCTGCCTGAAAATACACAAACATTTTTTTTCTTCCCCCCCCCCCCAGTTTCATTGTTTTCGTGTAAACTTCTGGTGGCATATATTCAGAAATTTGCTGAGTGAAAAGAATATATTTTTCATCTCTCTTTTTTTTTTTCTTTTTTTCCACCTAAGGCTTCCAGTACATGACTTACATAAAATATACATTATTTTCTGTAGTCATTCAGAAAAGATTCTCCTCCCCCTCTACTCTGCACTAGTGAGACCATGTTTGGATTATGATCTTGTCTCGTCCCACAACAACGACAACGAGGGAGGTGAATCTTTGGGATCCCCCGAAAGGGGCTTTCCCTGCACAGCAGGGCAGCCGGGGCGGCAGAGTCACGACAATGACGCCGAGGAACAATAACAGAACAATTTATTAGTTCTTCCTAATGGAACAGTACGGATAAAACT